>JAJIRX010000207.1:0-25945 GCA_023853785.1 Psilocybe azurescens | reverse complement strand
CCGAGTCTGTAAGAAATTAAGATATTAATACATCCTTAATTTATGCAAAAATGATAATAAAAACTGACCTCTATATATCCTTAAGCTCGTAAAATGCAAAGGAGTATGTTGACTGTCATTGCATGGACTTTTTCCTTCCGATGCTAATAGCCACTGTGCACAATACTATAAACTAAACTATGATGTTGTTTCTCTTCTCATGCATTCTCTTCAGTGAAACAACAGTCTGGTTTTAATAGCACATATATTCATATTTTATACATTCACATTTGATAGTGTTTTCAAAGAAATAGAAGAGATTATAGGCAAGCAAAATGAGATATATACATTAGTTTCGGATTCAGTTGTGAATTGGATATGAAGAAACTTACCCTCCGCGGCGTACAGATTTCCCTCGATCTCCCAAAATTCGCTGCCAATAACTAAAACATTACCCATCTCGTCTTGAGTCCACGGAACAGTCGGATCTGAGGGAGAACATCAGATACTACCTATCGTCCGTTGAACGATGCACCGGAAGACATGTTCGCTATGAAGGCGTTGCCTTTAACATTGTAAAAACACCTCCTGTGACGAGTATCCTTTGTGAAGGAACTGCAAACATATGTGAGATGATTACAATGCGCTAAATAACCTCTCACCTCCTGCCCATTTGCAGACTTTCGGAAGGACACAACGCGGGAATCATTTCAATGTATCTACTAACCTTTAGCACATGACAATGAATTTAGGCGACATACGACTTACTTGTGGATATGAATAATACAATCGTACCACGATTACAACAAAGGTGATGACGATTTTGTTCATATTCGATATAAAAAGTCAGCTTTTAAGCAGCGAGACAATGAGCAGAGTCGTCGAAAGAGCCGGCTCAGTCTCCTATTACGGTTGTCACGTTAGCTTGTCACTTCCAATGCAATAAGCGCCCATTGGAGGTGTGACAGCCCACATGTATGCCCTAACTGCAAAAACAAAAACTGCAAAAACCTAGAGGGAAACCTAGAGGAAACAACGGTTTTGACAAATTTCCCAACATACAACCGATTGATATACATAAGTAAATTTTTAAAAAAAATTAAAAACGGCTTCAGCAGTAGCAATCAACATATTTTTGTTTAGTAATCACCTGTTCGAGCAGTTGCCGTTCTTCTTATATGGCAGAGGCCCCAACTGAGGAAGCTCCCAATATTACGGACACTTTATGTGGCGCTGACGTTCGATGTTGCTAGTATTGTGGATGATACTAGCAACAGCTTGTCTTCAGGGATCTTTTGACAATCAACCTTGGACTTTTTAATCAACACGTTCAGCGCGCCAACACCCTCCACGGTCTCCGGCGGACATTCCGTCGACTTTGCCCATAATGAGACAATGACCTGTCTGTTATCATGATGCTCAGGGAATTTGTTTCCTAAACAAAAGATAGGCTCCTACAACTTTGAAAAAATTTGATGAATTAAGCTTACCGAACCTTTCACGAATCCACCAAGCAATGTATTGTTCACGTTCATACCATTCTATCATCATGAGTAGACTCCTTCTCACTAAGAATTAGAGGTATAAATCCCGTACCTCAATGAGCTTCTTGCTACGTGTATCCACTTTGCCATTACCAAACCCCTTGCGTGTATCTACCATATGCGGGAATTCATCCTCGTTCAGACTTTTAATCCCATGCTTTTTGATGGCTGCAATTTTACTGGGATCTGCATTATCACCTAGAACATAATCTGTTTTACTGGATGTCTACATGCCTGCATTACCACCCGACTGCGAAAATAGAATATCAGCATTCTATCGTCAGGGAGGATAGCAGCACTAATCACTAACAGCGCCTAAGTGTTTTCCCGATCTATAGCCTCATCGCGGAGAAGCTACTCAGCTCCCCAATAAAAACAAGGGACAGCCCGGCGAGCGCGTCAGGCGCACCGTCTGGGACATTTTCTAAGCATGAATCAGCCAGATATGCATGGGAATTGGGTGTCAAATACTAACGGTCTTGGTTTACTCTCTTGCTCTAACAATGAGAAGACGATGAGGTGGTTGTGTTGTCCAGAAATTCATAAAACTTACCTTCGTCACTTGAGACATTCAGGGTATCCTTCTTAGCTTTGATGGTAGATGGCTTTTTGACTGGCACCAGTGGCTCGTCATCACCATCGTTAATCCACAACTGCAGTGTACCTTTTTTTTTTGTAAGCTAAGATGGTGTCAAAAGTGTAAGCAGTATAAGACAAGCAGACCACGTACCCATTAGGTGCCTTTTGACCACAAAATTTGCTTTATCTGAATGAGCAACGGTCAGTCCGACATCATCTCATGTTCGATTATATTACTTACCACCAGAGGTCACCGATTTACCGCCCTGCGAAGTTAGTGTAGACAACTGAAACATGGAAATGAGTATAATGTCCTCCGGAAAAGATAGTACAAAACCGAGATGGTAGTCTTCGCTACAATATTCTGTTGTCTCTAACCAGGTCCAAAGAATATTTGTAGATTATTTTCAGCTTTCCCGCCTTTAGCAGGCTGAAGGACGATAGACGTTAGATCCTGTATCACATGAAGCTCTCCCGACGCGTTCATGGGATGAACCACACTGCTTCCACCTCCCTGCTGTCTTTCTGCATCTGAGCCTGCCTTTGCCATAGTTGTATCACTGCTGCTGATTACTTTTGTCCATTTCACTTTGCACTACATACTGTGGATTCTTCAAAACTGTCAGTGGTCAACCCATCGACATCACCACCCTCACCACCTCTGCATTCTGTGCATCCGCATCGGACTGATCTAAACATTCTACATCAACCGCGCACCCTCAGATGTCCCGCTGTGGGTACTCATGCACCTCGATTTTACACACCATGTTCGCGTTCTGTGTAGAGCGAAACCGTGAGAATATTATTGATTCACCCAGATATACAATAATCATGTTCCTTTTCGGATTTATCCGATATTGTTGCACGCCCTTCGCCTTAATTGAGCTGTCAAACAATTCTCACGCTTCCTCTTTCTTGATTCCGACCAACAACTGTGCAACTGATACAGCGTTGCTCCCTTACAGGTAAGTTCGTGAATAGCATACGTATTTAACCCGCACCGTATATAGAACCTCGATTTATTCAATTTATTAGCTTTGTTGCTGTAATACAGTGGAGAGAATCGAATCGCCAGTATATACTTGTCACAATAATAAACCGGCCTTTGAATTGTCCTTTGTGATTGCTAGTGCATTGTATCATCAAAGCCTTTGAATATCATACAGTGGATCATCTGGTGTAACGCAACATGGAAAGAGTACGTCGAAAACAGTGTACCTTATAAAGCTGACATTAATACCCGCCGTTACAGTGCAACACATCGTTCATGCATTTTCTAGATATAGAGGCGCAGGTTACTGAGGAGTCCGCTGATGAAAGTGGCGAATCACGAAGATATAGGTGACTACATTATTATTACCGAAACATTATAATCCCCTTCAAATAAATCATTGCTTTCACGCCAGATGGATTTCTTGATGATGCTATCAATGTAACAAGCGACAGGGATGTAACCCTGCCCACCTTTGAGGAAAATAGAGATGCGAGGCACACACAAATGGAGCAGGTGGTGCACGAATACAGGAGAGAATAGAAAGGACCACAACATGGTCCGAAATTGAGCCGATTCACACACGCCAAGCAGACGGCGTTCCTTTCTCTCATCTCAGCAGCGATTACCCTACATGGCAAGTTGAATGTATAGTAAGTATGTAAGTTGCCTCTCTACGATTTCTCTGATTTTTCTTCAGAAAGGCAAAGAAGAAATTATGGTAATGTCATTGCTGCTTAAGGCATGCGACCACCACCAATTGCGTTCGGCTTTCACTTGAGGGCTCAGTACGGCGGACATGTTTACCTGGAATGTACAATGAATCAGGAACTTCGTTCAGCTGTTGATGAACATGCCAGGTCTGATTCGACGCCGAAGTGGCATTCGACGCAAAGCTATTGAGAAAGAAGAAGCGATACAGATGCTTATTATGCAGGATGTAAACGCCAGACGTGTGGATGGACAGTGGATCAGAATCACAAAAGGTTTGTACAAAGGCGACGTGGGACATGTCATCTCTACGACCTCATGGGGGCATCCATATTGCTCGTGCCGCGTTTGGCCTATCGAGCGCGTGCTTTCCGATCTCTGAAGCGAAAGGCATCGCCTTCCATTCCTGAGCCCAGACTATTTGATGCCACGGCATTTCGATCTGCTTTTCCTGACACAGCAGTTGATCTCCGATGAGTCAAGCACGTATAGAATCGGCCGATTAACAATCGAATGGGGGCTTGCATGATTGGACTTTGACTTCCATTCTTTCAGTATGGGTGTGGATGAAAATTGCACACAACTCTTTCGAGCAGTTTATTCAATCTCAACATCCATTTATCCTTGATAGTATGCCCATTCCGCGTCCCAAGGAATGGATTTTTTCAGAATTCGAAGCGCGTGGTGATTCTGTCAACCGGCGAAAAGGGAACTGTATCTTGTATCAGCAGTCGATTTGTAGATGTGTCACTGGATCCACCCGAAGACGACCCTGTATATGGGCCACTCGTAAGCATTGAAGATCAGTCGAGCGATCAGATGCAGCTCATACACACTACGTGGAACGATGTGCATAAAATATTCAATGTCGGAGATCATGTTCAAATCAACAGCGGACCGAATGCTAAACATACTGGATGGATAACGGAGATACAAGGAAACATGGCAACGTTGATCCGAGAAAAAGTGGCAGAGACAACAACAACCCTTACTTGAACTCAAACGCTGAGACACAGGTTGGTCAGGTCTTCCTTCATCACAGTCATGAATATTGATGGAGAAAAACAGCTCAAGTTCATTGATGTCCATGTAAACTTTGTGTCTTTGTGCCTCACAGATTTTCTTCACACCATCAACCACTTACCAGAAAACGTGCATAGCGTCTTCATGCAAAGATCATCCTTGGTGCGGCGTGGTAGTTGTTGTGACTAAGTGTCATCATATATTCAAAGGCACCGTCAGAATTATAAAAGAAGTTTCAATGACATCCTCCAACAATATAGGGCTATTCATTGAATTAAATCGCTATGATCCTGTTGTCCCCTTCAAGAGGGTCACCTTTGACATCACGGATGTCGTTTGCTACCAGTGTGTTTCTTTTTTAAAAAATAAAACAAGATTCTTCTTATATCTTTCTATCAAAGACTCTGACTGATATACTAAATACAGTACACTTAAGCCCCTGGATGTAAATTTTAATGTTAAACACGCAAAGTCCATGGAAATAGCTGCCTCCCCAGTCAAATCATGACATGCAATACAACCGAAGTGTTACTCCCGTTGCCTGATGAGGGCCTTCAGTAGTATGACCCCGGCATGGGATCCCACTGCATGTATTTGAGTCTCCAGACCATGCAGATCAATCCGGTTTGGAATTTTGCCAGGTCCTCATCAAGTTTCCCATCGACTATTACTTGTGGACACCCAATAGAATACAACCATATACTTTTGAAGAACAGCCTTGTTGGCGCTCAATTAATTGTCAAAAGCAGATGGCAGTTCCTTTTGCAATGAAGAAATTTTTGTGGAGGTATACCGTGAAGATCAAGGCATACTGTCGCCCGACAGTTCACGACAAGATCCAAGCAAATGCACACAATCGACGCACATTTAATATCACCTACCCACCCAAGCGTAAAACATGACATTGGACTCCTCGTTATTATTGAAGGTACACATTGCGGCAAATTCTGCGGCGACGCTACACCATCGAAATAACAATTTAATTGTCATGGTCGCCGCTAGAAACGAGGAATCACTGGACACTATTGTTGGGGATGAGATCGAACTTAACCAATCAGACATTTGCATCGCGTACGAAACCAAAAAACAGAAGAATATGAATAGGTCCCTTATGAAAAAGCTCGTGATATATATGTCAGTACCCATTTGCCCAGCTAGATACTTTCTGTATATAATTTTCGTGCTTCATCGACAAGCGGTGTCTTTTTGCTTTCTACAAGGAGGGAAATTCTTTATTAATTTTCTTTTTGATGAGCGCTTCACATCGTACTAGAGCTCTACTAGTTGCATACTCAATTTCATACACAATTTTGTAATAGAGCAAGAACAAACAGTAAATGACACAATTTTATATTAGAACAGACATACACCGCAAGATGGTTTACGTTGAAAGCCGATACAAAATATATACGGATTGCAGACAAAATCAAATGCTAAGCACTTCTGTTAATACCCTCAGAATACATATTGGCCTTTGCGTCATCCTCTGTTCCTTGAACCTTCAAATTATCCCTAGATATGACTATTGTTTGTAATCCAAAAGAAGAACCGATGTCCTGTGCAACGTTGGCCGATGGTATGGATATCCTTTGAGACAAAAACCGATAGCCACGGAAATATTAGTCGCAACTACCGAGAATGCTGTCTAAATTTTATGGATGAAATAAAAAGGAGGTAAGTCATCTACTCGGAACTAAGGGAAATGATGCACTTACTGCCGAATTGACAACATAAACGAGGGTTGTGGAAGCTGCTGTATCACGTGCTAAGAGGGCAGCCAGGCATACAGCACTGCTGATGAGGACGATGATGTTGCTGCAGAAACCCAAAATGGCGAAGTCGTAGGCAATGACCCATGGTGTGCAAAGGATGCCCCGGGAGACGTGCACAAGCAATCTCCAATTGTGGTAGAGGATACCAGCGTCAACTAATAATTCCGCTGAATGCTTTAATGAGAATCTTTATGTCGAGCAATTTTAAGTAAAATACACACTTATGAACGCGCATATCATCAAAGTATGTGGAGGTGAGCAAATATGCAGTCTATCATCTTGGTATTCCACCCTAACACGACACAGAACAGCGGCGAGCACCCCGTATAACGTGCCAACAACCAGTACCATACACGTAAAAATTGAAGCTGTGAGAACGAGTGTTTTGGAATCCTTGTGAACTCGTGCAGGACCCATGATAAAACTGGCGCGTGAAGACCTATAAGTCACGATGAGTACACAACATCCAACACAAGTGGATACGAATAAGCTAGCGGCGTCTCACCAAACGACGAAGAAACCTATCGCTAGTTCGATATGATAAGAATGAGGCTTTCCAGCCTTTGAGACAATAACTAGAGCGTTCAAATGAACAAATTACAAAAAGAAAACTTTGAAGGGAAATGCCACATACGGAGGTATATCAACCAACCAGCAATTGCACCATTTCCTGTCGCAGTAACTGCAGCAAATATATCATCGAGCCATATAAAATAGCAGAGGTAACGATAAACGAGGCGAACGAATGTTGTAGCGATGGCCGTAAAGTGAACGGCAATTATGCCTTTGAGGACAGCTGCCGGAGATGATCAGCGAGAACTCAAGGAAGCACACGATACAAACGACGTACAGGTACTGATGCTCATAATGAGCGGTTTAGGCTAAAGAAAGGAGTGAATGTTGTATATAGTAATGAGAGAAGGTGAGAAAGCCCCACTTCGGAAAGTTTTCATCGTGACAAGCTGTCCGAGTACGGTGATAGCAAATATCTTGATGTTGCTCGTAGACACCACGAGCAACAACACAATGTCAGGTCATTGATTTCATCGAACTCGAACAAAAGCAGCTCTAGGCTACGCACCTCAAAAATAAAAAGAAAGAGAGTCGGTCCATGTATATCATATGCCACACAATGCAAATTGCAAGCGGTAAATTCAGTCAAACATTGCTGGATACTGGTAGCAATTCTACTGTTCCTTGTGTCTATGCAGTGAGTTCAATACGTTTGCGATAGATTAAGAGAACATGTACCTTACTTATTAGCTAAATTTGATCATCGGCAGGACCACGCCGAGAAGATTGGCAGCACGAAGCGACCAAAGAGAAGAGAAATTTGGGGCACACCGTGAACGACGAGAGGTGTCGGCACTTTGCCTTCCACCGTGTCGCAGCTCACGTCGTAATGGCACAAACAACCAAGGTATGCTACGTCGTACTCTGTCATATGCAGCTGATCGATGTTAGCAGAACAGTAGAAATTACTGACAATGTATATGCAGCCAGACGTACCTTCAGCCATTCCGTCGAGCTGCTATCTAAAAAAAACCTGCTCGACGTTCATAATAGGACAAAAGCTCAGATCGTTCAGACGCATCAACTGTCCATACAAACACAAAGCTCGAGGAATCTGATGAAGTGGGGTGAGACCTCAACGTTTGCACTGGACAGTTCCCAACAGTTGATTGGACTGGAAAACGATATCTCGCCCGCACGGACAATCCTCCTCCAGATTGTGACATTCTACAAGTGAGTTTTGAATCGAAGGCCATTCTTAGATATCTGAAAACACATAACTTGCAGGTGCTTGTCACCCCTGTAATACTGAAACTTCGCCATGCAATACACATCAACCATTTTTTCTTCTTTGTTGCTCGAAAGGCTGCAACGTGAGGAAATGTGTTGAGTGAAGCCATATATTGTATGAAATAAAACAATCACTCACCGCATGTCATTCAGACAGCAACAATAAGAGCATTATGCTGAAGACCACGCGCCACATCGTGTTATGCAGAGTCTCTATTGATTGCAACATCAGTATCCTTGTAGTCTATACATAGACTATCCACAACTCTGCCTCAAGAAAGTGAAGATGTCATGTTGCGGGTGAAAAAAAAGAAAAGAAGAAAAAGAGGAACATGCACCTTCAAACACTTTGTCTGAATTGAACTGACGACCGAGTTCCTCTCAAACAATCTTAAACTGACACAGACAACACAATCTGTACCAATCATATGCTCATCCTTGCACCATATTGTTCAAATCATACAGTCCATGCTTCGTGAAGGTGTCGATTTAGAAATAGATGCTGCGAAGCGTTCGCATTACTATGCGTGTATATCTTCTGGTTAGTCGTCTATGTACGTTTCAAATACAGAAGGTAGACTCACCTGTCACTGATACAGACTTATTTGTTGACACATTGAACATGCAACAGCAATACAGCTCGTGTTTGATAGAAAGTGAATCCGCGAAACAGATCGAGGGAGAACATCATCGAAGTTCTGATGGAAGTTGAACCCTATTGACAACAAAGACCGGTTACCTTACTAGAAGTTGACGATTGTCGGTAAACTTTGCTCTATATAACTGTTGATGTAAACAGCTTACCAGTTAACGGTCGCGAGGGCGCAAGGATAGATTCGCAAGACATTGAAGTTTGCAAAGTCAGGTGCTAGTAAGACGAATGCCGTCGCCGCTGTACTGATTGTACAACAACGAATTTGTGATATGACGACAAATGTTCTGTCCGTCTGACGACATTAAAATCATACAGAGGCTGAATATAAGTATCTAGGAGTTCTTGACTTCTTGCGAGGGCGAGTTTCGATTCGAGGGAGTCGAAGCAGGACAACAGATCACATGCCGACTTAGGCCGAATCCAGGTTGTAAAATTCAGTCAATGTCAGTTTCTTTCTGAAGTTCTGACAATGAATCTCACTTCCCATTAAAGCTTCAAAAGACGCTGGAACGACTATCCACGAAGGGGACAACATACACCTCTGAAAATACAGCTTACATGGATCAGGTTGCAAGTTGTACTCGCAGCAGGTACGAAGACCTTGAACAACAAAGCGTTCACTAACAAGAGCTTTTACCTCGCTCAGATGACGACCACCATATTAATTCGGTACTACGAGCACAACAGAGTAATACTGACGGTCTATTGATCATAGATCTATAGGCTGAAAATATACTCATATACTTTGTTCTGGTGGGAGGTTGACCGGGTCGATAAAGGAATGGCCTTTCATAGACGTCTGAAAACAAGACCTCGACACTCAAGTAAATTAGCAAGGTGAGTATTTCATTAAATGATACACGAAGCTAATGCCAGAATTTGCCGCTTTTACCTTACACAGATCATGGGTCAATGCTCATTGACACTTTCGCAAACCCAGCCCACTTCTACATGTCAACCAACATAGCCTTGATCTCCTCCTCCATCACTGGATCCACAACACTCGTAACGGGCAACAAACTATCACTCAACAGCCCCACCTCATAAAAGCACGAATAGGCTTTAAACCTAACTAACGGTGCGCATATATAATGATTTTGTTTATGCATGGCACGATTAACTCACATCTTAGTAGCAGCAAAACTCGAGACAATGTGACCTCTGATCCACATGGGCTAATACGTGGCTCTTCAACAGAATGCGCGATCCCAAGATCGATTGTTGGTTGGCGTCTGAGGCGCTTCATGTGTTCCTGGTTGTCTATTATCGGAAAGCAAGGTTGAATCCCAAGTTCCTAACCGGGCGTTGATTTTGCGATCTCTCCAGCGATGGAAGAAAGGTATGTCATGCCATTCTCGATAGAAATATTCTTACCAGCTTGCTGAACAGACTATATGTACCTCGACAACATGTTCAAAGACCAATATGTACAAAACTCATCTGAACACACCAATGATTGCTCAAGAAGACGACGAGCAGGGCGGAAAGAAATAGTGAAGAAACGAGACAAATATGAAGCCTTCTGTTTGAACCTGTTAAAGATGATGAGGTATGTTGTATTTTCTGTCTTTTCGTTAACCGAGATTTTATTGACTTGTGAACATGAACCCTCTTGAGGTGTGGTGTTTGTAACTGCTGCTCCTTTAAGATCTAATTCTTGGCATTCTCAGAACTCATGCATGTTATTCTGTATTTTTATATTTTTATGTTTAATGCGATAATCAACATATTTGTGAAAATGTACCAAAACTACAAAATCTGGCCCTGACATAATAAAACGGCCCCTTTTCACTAGTTTTTTGATAATGTGGTAGTTAATTGTTCAATATATGTAATTATAAATTTTCGATGCAAAAATTGTTATTTAAGAACAAGTAATAATATTAAGAATAAATAATAAATAATCAAGGATGGTTCAAATCAGTCCTACAAAAAAAGGAAAAAAGGCCTCGTTCACGCCCGTGCAAAGCAACGGCCATCAAGCCAAGTATAGTTTTGGTTAGATCATTTGGTCACACGGAAAGGTGGTAGAGTGAAGCTCAGAGGTAATAAAGACAGGTATAAGTGTTCTGTGTTCACTGGGGGATCTGTAGCTACAACAGGGCCTGTATTTATACTGTAGGATAATGTTCTAGAACTAATCTATAGAGTCCAAAGGGAGTAGTTATAATCAAGGGGTAAGTGTGTAAAACATAGGGTCAAAAGGTATATCAACGGAATGTATATGGAGTCGAAGTCAGAAAGATAAGATAAAGAAAATAATAGATAAAAGGATTGTGAGAAAGTACCGGATCGTCACAGTGCTGTTGCTGGTCATTCCAAATGGCAGTTTACTTCTGAGGGCAGTGAGATTGGGGGACTTATTGAAACTGAGGGTTCTTGGGCTCTGGGGGACTTATTGAAATTGATGGTCCTTGGGCTCTGGGGGTTTATGGGATTTAAGGGTTCTTGAGCGTCAGGGGTTGGATTCAAGTCAGGTGGGCCCATGCTCAGCATTGTCCCTGCATGACTATTATGAACTTGCAATATTGTTTTTGAAATATTCTATTAATAACTCATAATAATCCAGCATCAATATGACAAACTCATGAAATTACATCTGGAATATTTTTAAAACCTAGCAACTTCTTACAATATAATGCATCATGAGTCAGCCTATAATATGATGACTAGTTCATAATGCAGATGACCCTCTACAATGCATTTTTGGGGTTCATAATGCTTCATAGGATTTTCCATAATTTACTGATGGATGACTTAAGCCCTTCCGTTTAGTTATACAGTAGCCCGATTAGCAGGTACACATTTGAGAGATAGAGGGAGAGAATTCAGGAGGTATGTCTGAGATGAATAATCGAGGATAACGTGATCTTTAGTCTTCTCCCATGGGCCATCAAGTGCTCTCATGAATAGTCCTGTTTCTAGTCCTGTTTCTATCATGCCCTCCGAACCATGTCAGGAAATGCTTATATAAAGTGCAGAGTTTTAAACCATGTTGCATCAATATCGCCTATGTCCCTTCTACTCTCAACATGTTTATTGCATTTCTACCTTCTCTACTGCCGCAAATTCAATTAATATTTATTCGAGACATCTCTAAGGATGAAAAAAACATCAGAACTGTTTGAACCTTCAAGAAAATACCCGTTATTCAAGTACCAGAAACACCAGCTTACATGTCCCATCTTCTGTCATCTGCTCCAAGTTCCCTCCCTCCATCTTCACCAAATGAACTTCAGGAATCATCTCCTACAACATTGCTATCTCCTCTGCTCAGCTCTCCATTCAATGAGCTTGGCTACCTGGGTGGATCTTCCAGCCAACCACGACAGATTCAGTTGCCCCAGAATGAAGAACAGAAGTTAGCAATGAAGTTCAAGAAAATGGAGGAGCTTCTGAAGGACTCAGAGTTTGATTCTGTCGGAGAGCTGTTGAAAATAATGTTCTACAATCCGAATCATACCTCTGGGCAATTAGATCCTCAAGGGATTTCCAGCCATGCTAGAGGATTCAAAGTCATTCTAAACCATTCAAAAAGTCCCAAAAAGCAGTTTCAAGTGGTATAATAAGGAGAATACATTCAAGATCGCGTCAAGGGGAGGAAAGGACGAGATCTACATTGATGCAACAGGGGCGGATCGGCATTTTAAAGTCCGCACTTTATATAAGCATTTTCTGACATGGTTTGGAGGGTGTGATAAATAACAGACTTCATATCATCGAACGTCACACAACAAAAAAGTTCACCCTTGATATCAAAGCTGTCTACAAGAGACTATCTCATGAGTACCACAGACCAATAGATGGTGGGCATCTGATTGATATCACAATTAAGAACACCAGAGCGGTTACATTGAGAATATTGATTCAGCCAACAATGAATGAGGTCATGGTCACCCGGGTGATTTGAGCCTAGTAGACTTAGTGGATCAGTGGGTATTGACTCAGAGGGGAGAGCAAGGGTGTCGAGAAAGGAAAGTATAAAGCCAAAGCGGCATCTCTGCTGCAAGTTCAATAATTGCCAACGAGCAACAAGCATGTAATAGAGTCTTTGGCTGTAAGACAAAACACAATGTGCGATGCAAACAGTTCAAAGGGACATGTCAACCAAATCCGGTTTTCTTTCCCTCTAGCAAGTGCCAACACATGTTTGAACTTGCCTACGTACCTCACGGAAACGTAAACCCCTGCCGCTTTCTTTTGTCAAAAATCACTCTCAGAGCTCGAAGGGACGTAATGGATTATAAGCCATAACTGTAAGACATAATGTTTTGCACAAAACACGAAGAGACACCAACTTCACCTTCTCTACACACCCAATCGTAAAATTCCTCCCAATCCCAACCCTAATTGCTCTTCCCATCCAGCTATTTTTCATTCCCTTTCACGCAATGAAGGTTCAAACGCCCTCTTACACCCTGGGCACCTAACCATTAACTCTTTTTGTATACAGACAATGAACAATTGAACAGAAACTATAAATTATACTGCATTCGCCATCCACCATCCCTCCCCACTAACACCATTATGGCCCAATATGTTTCTCAACAAGAAACAAAAAGAGAAGGAAAGGAGAGGGAAGTGAATATAAACGTGGGGAATCGCGAAGGCGAAGGCGGTGGGCAGGGTATGGAGAGAGTGCAGAAGGCAATGTCAATGTCAATGTCAATTATTTTATTTATAGCAGATCACCAAATGCAGCCATCTCAGGCCCACCCAATTTGTGCATGCCGATCTCCCAGTCTACATTCACAGAAAGAAAAGATCCGATTAAATCAGCAGCGATAATCCTCTCTACAAAAGAGGCGAAAATATGATAAAAACTCACAGCTGTAAATAATAGTAACAGCCACCAAGATCCCTGTGCCGCTCCCAATTGCACCAGAAAGGTCTGCCGCGACAGAGAGCAAGCCAAGGATTGCGCCACCAAATGCAGCCGCCATTGGAATGACGTGCTTGAGCTCCTTGTACATCGAGCCTTTGCAATGGCTGGCCATGACCTAGTTGGTGGGAGAGGGAATTAGCATAACTCAACATAAATGAGCAACAATAAAAAACCCACCATCTGCTGGTCCTTCAGCTGCTTCGCCACATCCCTTGGTCCACTCCCAGAGATCTCGATCCACGTCTTACTTAGCAGCGCACATGCACTGAGCATGAAGGCAATGTAGATGGCGGTGTGAATCGGGTCTAGCACGGCTTCTTTGAGTGTGTGCAGTGGGGACACGTAGTATGCGATCCTGCTTGTGGCCCGGAGTTGCAGGGAGTCTTTGAGGGTCTGGATACAGGAAGGAACGGGATAGAAAAAGTAGTAAAAGAACAGTGAAAACATGTCAGCACCCCGACATCCTTAGAGAAAGAAAAAAACAGAAAACTAACCTCCCAAACACCCAAAACTTTAACCGACAAGTTCCGCAGGAATCGAGTTGCCAGCTTCTGTGACACAATGAACACATTGCTTGTCAATGCGCTCTGCAGCATGATCGGCATATTGCTTGTGTAGAACAGCTTCATAGGGTACATCCCCCTTTGTCCTCTGAACCGATTACTCCTCACAGGGATCTCAATTGTAAGGCCCTGCAAGTAGATCACCACTGCAAAAATAATATGAGGGACATAACATTCGGCAGGCGCTCCCTCCAGAACGCCTCACAGAGAGTGCGGCCTTTATTGTGTCAAGTGAAAAGCAGATGGAACAGCACAATGAGCGCGCCTTCAAACTTGCTCCCATGACTGATATTCACAGTGGTAGGCGAGAACGCCTTCCACACGATAGACTTGCAGATGTTGGTTGCGATGAACAGGTTGATGCCCGATCCGAGACCATACCCTTCTGCAGGAGCTTGTCAAGTAGAATGACGATGAGTGTGGCGACAATGAGCTGGATGATGAGCAAGAGGTACATGCCGGTCCCGAGGTCAGATGGCTGGCTGTAGAGCCCTGTGAGAACATAGACAGTGGTTTGGCTGAGTGCGACAATGAGAGCAAACACTGAGAAATTTTAGTCAGTATGTATGCTTCTTCGAGCGCATGCATATATAAAGAGATTACAGAAAATGAAGAGAAAGGTGCGGATGGAGGATCAGAATGTACATGACAGTGCACAAGACGAGACAACACTCATGTTTCTGAGCACCACTCAACGCCCGATCGTTCTTAAGACTGATATTGATACCGATAAGATTGACACCACCAAAAGTTGCATGATAATTCCCGAAGTGATAAAAGGTGCAATTCCGAGTTCCATAAGCATTCCACAGTTAGAGGCGAGGATGACGCGCATTCACTACTGTGGGTAGGAGGAGTCGGAGGACATGACACTGTACAGGGGCACTTGCGATGTCATACACCAATTTTGATTGGATATGAGATTTATCTATAAGCTTAGAGCGTCTGTCTTGACTCCCCATTGTATGCAGAAGCCAGGGGTATTATTTAGCATTTTTATCTGAAGCACATCCCTCAATATTCAACGTCAAAGTCCATTCACAGTCCACTTCAAGCTCCATTCCAACTTTCAATCTCCACTTCAACCATTTGATCAGTTACACTCCCTATCAATGATTCAATCGTCTATCTATTTCGAACCTCAAGGCTATGCGCAGATTATTCTTGGACATCATTTCTATCCATCCTAGTATGCACAGCACTGCACAGCATCATATATCACCATCGTCATCAGCATTTGATCATCTACAACTATTTGGTCCTTAACTGGATTCCACATATGCAGCAAATCTTTGTCTCACTCAGCAGTCTTGGTAATGGATGACTGAGCTGTGCCATGAATAGACTGGTTCTATTCATTAGCATGGTACTTGTTCGCTATTTTGGCTCCTTTTCTATTGTCTGACACTTTCATATGATTGATCCTTCCTTCCTTTTGTCATTCTTGCTTATTGTACTTACTCAGCTTCGCTTCTTTCTTACTCATCTCACTTCGCTTTTCATAATCCTGCTTATACTTCTTACTCATCCTATGTTACTTACTTACTCATCCTTCTATTTTTCACTCCTAAACTCCGTCAGCTTTCAATCTATTGTATGTAGTTGATAGATGGGACTACTGGGTGTTGTTCTACAGAATGATTGGTATAGTTTGGACGCTTGATCTCTTTTAAATATTTTTCTATGTTCTCTGGTATATAAACCATGTATTAGTATCGCTTGGAATGCAAGGAAGTTACAAGCCCCAACTTTCTTCACAGCAAAGATTTCAAGTTATCAAGTACTCAGTCCAGCACTCCAAGCACGCATTCAATCAATCTCTATCAATATTCAGCACGAAATTCAACAATCACTCCAGTTATTCAAGACGTTCATCAGAGGCTAGACTAGCCTATCCAACCACTCTCGCTCTCTCATCACAGAGAATTTTGTCCAGTTCATTTCGATCCTACCATCCTCCAGACCCTTCATTCTTCCTCTACATCAAGATCCTCAACTCCCCATCGCTTCTATTGCTCCAGAATATTTTTATTCAGCAATCTTGGTCTTGTTGTCATCTTCATCCATCGCCCTAGTCATCCCTCATTCACTTCACCGCTCTGTTTGATTTTTGGTTCAAGAACATCGCACAATCCTTCATTATCTATCACTCCAGGCCGCTCAAGCCATTACTCCATCAGCAGGCTTTACTTCTAGCTTTGCAGACACTGCAGACTTGCTTGAAGCGCACTAGGATCAAGACTACATTCTCACTCCTGCCCCGTATCAATCCCTACAATTTATCTAGTCATTTGGCCCCTTCACAGTCATCACATCTCATTCACACCGTTCTACCCTAATCAAGTCGGGTTGCTTCCTCCCAGTAAATACTCAAGGGCATTTTATATCCCCTCATCCATTCCTCCTCCTTCATACGTCCCTGCCCTCCTCAGACCACATACATCTACACAACCTAGTGGCAAAGCCAGCCCTCACTTTAACTCAACAGGGAGAGAGTTGTCTTATCTAGTCTAGACCATTCCTCTCTGGTTTGTGTTTTGGTTTTGATTTATATATCAAATCACACACTACGTAGTTCATCTGGAGCCCACCGCGAGGGAAGAGGTTTCTCTAGGTTCATAGCCAACACTTTATCAACTTGCCAGCCTTCAAATCGAATTCTATCACCTGTACTCCTTCCCCACATCCCTCTAGCACTCTCCACCGTTCCATTTCCATTTTTTTAGCTTTTGTTTTAGCTTTTTTCTAGGTTCTTTCTAGGTTCTTTCTAGGCTCCCTTTAGGCTCTTTCTAGGCGACTGTATCTTGCTCTTGGTTCCATTATTTTTCTACTATGACCAATCCATCTGATTCTGCGACTCCTGCTCCTGTTTTAACTCCTGCTCCTCTTCCCACCATGGGTACAACAATTATTCAGCGCACTCCTGTCGATATGCCTGTCCCTACCGCAACTGGTGCTCCAAAGTTCTCTGGATCTTACACAGAGGTCAAGAATTTCCTAGACCAATGTGACCGTCTATTCCTTCAGTACAGTGTCACCACAGATGATGAGAAGGTCCGCTACATGTATCTTTGCTGCAATCGTCAAAGCCGCTTGAAATTGTCGAAGGCCTTAGCGACTACCACACCAAGGAATGGAATGGACTCAAAGCCCAGATGCTAGCTATCTTTGATCATGATCGCAACACCCAGAAATTCACCCTCAGTGCTTTACGAGCTTATACCTTTCAACACTCTCAGCAGCCCCTCCGATCTCTTGATGAGTTCAGGGAATATCAAAGACAATACACTCGGATTGCTGGTTGGCTTCGCAATAACAACAAGATCTCTGGGGACGAATACAATCAATATTTCTGGCTTGGAATCAGTCCGAATTTGCGCCCACAGCTGGAGGCCAAGCTTCTTATTCTTAACAGAGATGCAGATCCTTCAGTACCATTCCTAATGGCCGATGTTATTAAAGCTACAGAACTCATCTACAAACGCGATCGCTTTGACATGGGAGTCTTCGATAATCCTTCTGCCCAACCCTATGCATCACTCCTTCCATCTAACGACATCAAGGAAGAGAACTCTCTTTGCTCCGACGAAATCAAGCGCTACATCCAGGCCATTATTCCCAGCAATGGAGCCCACAATGTATCAGATGATCGTGCTGTTAGGCCACCGGAAGAGACTCGCAGAATATTCAAGGACCTGGAAAAGGAAGAGATCAAAGCGCATCAGGCTGACGAAGTGGAGAATCTTATCAAAGAGATGACCAAGCTCACCATTTCCGAACCCAACTACGCTGTCTATTATTTTCGAGCCGTAAAACTGGAACCTTCTCTGGCTGGAATGCTCGTCGCACCTGCTATCATGAACGCAACTGTACCACAACAACCTAAGCAACCCTCTAGTTTTGCACCTCCTCCACCTCAGCAAACCCAATATATGCAGCGCCGCGACGTACCTCTCTTGCTGATATGACTTGTTATGGATGTAATCAGCAAGGCCATGGCATGAACACTTGTCCAGGACTCGCAGATCTCGCTAGCAAGAAGGTCATCACTCGGGACAGCAGCAACCGCATAGTCTTTGCAGACGGATCACGTATCTTTCGTGTTATGGGAGAATCTATAATTCAGGCAGTACAACGTCAGCGTCCTGCTCCAGCACCTATAGCCACTTCAAACCTTGCCATTTGTGACCCCTACTACGTGGAAGAGAAGTACAATGCAAACATATTCGAGGAAGACGATGAGGATGATATTGGTTCCTATCTTGGCGACTCTGATTATATTCTTGCAGGTCCGAGTAACCGCATTGTCCCAGAAAGGAAAATTCGCACAGCCAGGAAGCAAGTTTTTGATGGTGTCATCGTTCCCGAGCCAGCCTACATCAAAGCCAAACGCCTTGAGGCCAAAGGGAAGATGAAGGAAAAGGAAAACACGGTTCCGTCCATTTCCATTTTGAAACGCCCCACTGCACCTGAGAAGCTAGAAATTCCTAACTCGTCCACTCCTGTCCTCATTAACCCTCCTGTTGCCCCTCCTGTCAATCAAACTGTCAATCAGCCTGTCACTGTCAAAGAAACTCCATCTGTCAAACAACCTATTGCACCACCTGTCATTAATCCTATTGTTCCGGCGTTACCCCAGACTTCTAGACCCCACGTTTCCTTTGACCCTTCTGACGATGATCAAATTATGGAAGACGCCACCATTAAACCCAACAAGGATAAATCACCTGCCAAGCCACGTGTTCCTGCCCAAAAGCGGATTGCCGAAGTTTCACGTGGAGTTGATCCTATGGCCATAGCTCAGCGTTGCCTTAATCGGTCTGCAGATGTCACGCTTGGTGAACTCATGGGTGTTTCCAAAGATGTCAAGAACTGTATTGGGTCCCTAATCAAGGCAAAAACTATTTCCGTGGAAGAATTCCGGCTCAAATTCGCCTTCTACGATCCCAATATCAATATCTATACGGCCTTTACGAATATCGAACCTGAATTACCGCCTGACGCTGTTTATTTTGGACACCTTCTCCGGGCACATGCACCTCTTATTCGGATCAGCATGACCTGCAATGGCAAGCTTCTGGAAGGCCTCCTTGATTCAGGTGCTACGCAGAATATTATCAGTGAACGTGTATGGAAAGAAGTCGCGAATCTCCCTATGGACAATAAGAAGACAATCACGATGTACGACATTCATGGTGGCCAATCTAGGATGCTTGGCTTCGTTGAACAGATCCCATTGAATGTAGGAAGTGTCCAAACTTGGGCTAATTGTTTTGTATCCGATAGGGTTAAATTCGATGTTCTGGTTGGACGACCCTGGACCCGTGACAACTTTGTTGATGTTTTGGAGCGACCTGAAGGGACATTCCTATCCTTTTATGACCCTGGAGATGAAACTCATGTTCGCAAATTCCTTGCCCTCCCTGACTCTCATCCAAACTCTATGGCGTTTCATCACAGAAGAAACCCCTTCCACCTCGTTTCTCGCCACTTATGGCATTGACGTTTTTAATGAGCACCCTGATCTGGAAGAAGGGGAAATTGCCGAAGACCTCAATTTGGAAGACGGCGAAGAACTCGACGATTTACAATATCCGGAAGAGACCCCCAGTCTACCCAGCCATCTATTCTTCTCACACATCCTAATCCTGTCCATGACTCATCCCATGACTCATCCCCTGACGTTCCCATGACCTCTGACTCAGAAAACGCCACCGACTTCTATGACTCGCATGACTCACTTGCGGTACCTTCACATGATTCACACGTAAACGCTATCCCCACCAGATTCAGGGGAATCCCATGATGCTTCGCAGAACAATGAAACCGCCCAAGAAGGAAATGACGTCAATCCCTGGACGCGCACCCCAATTGAACATGATTGGCCAGGACTCACAGAAGCTGATCGTGGATGGAGATCGCCCTGGCCTGAACCCACGTGATGTCCGCACACATGATGATACTGAATACTCAGCCGAAGATCACTACTCGGAGCCGAGCGAACAACAAGAAGACGAAGAAGACCTGGACGAGCCTCCTCCCTTACAATCTCCAAATGGATATATTAATCACCAAACGACATTCTATTCCCTAATGCTCACATTACCGCCACAGGACTTGACGACGGTCGCCGTTTTGAAGACTGGACTCTCAGGGACACCACTCGACGAGCCTGCATCAATGAAACTTATACATTCGAACGAGGGACGTGCTTTTGTGCATTTTATTTATGGTAACATGGACAACTCTCCTGCCTCATATAACGCCAGTCCCGCTTCCCCTGAAATCATTCATGCTCCTGCAGACCCAACATCCCCCTCATCGTCACTTCCACTGAGGAGCCAATGGGTCAAAGATTCTCAACGCCTGCAGCCTCTGCTCCCTCCCCCTCCTATCTCAATTTCCGCCACAACTCAAACAACGACCACCACCGACTCTGCCGACGCAATTAGTCTGGACGCCCAAAACGTACCAGCAGATAGAAGAGTTGGGTGTGCGTCAGTCAATCAATTCGCCTGCTATCACAGAGGAATTCTCGCTCTACGCACTCCAAGTCCGAGACTGTCCTACTTCCCCACCGATTCCCTCAACGATGTGGAGGATCGACAGATCGGGAATGCTGTCCCTTTGCCTCTGGCACATGCACTTCCCTCTACGGATGACGTCAACATCTTGGACGTTATGGAGGTTGTTCGTGTCCTTCTTCTTAATCTGGGCCGTGTTGAAGAAGATTTTCGGCGACAGCTGTTTTGAACGACCGTGGAGAATCGCTTCATCCTCAGGACGAAGATAGTGATATGGAATCTCCAAGTTTTCACACAGAAGAGCTTATTCTCGACACTAGCAATGTGGATTCTCCGGCAGATCCAGACAACTCTGAGGACGACTCTTACCATGGAATGGGTGTGTATTGACTGCATGGGTTAGTTAATTGTTTTTCCATATCGTTCTTTTTGGTTTACATCACGGACACTTATGTACATTATTCTCTCGACCGAAATGTCATTAAACTAACGTTTATTTATTCTCCATGTTTTTTCTTAACGTTCCCTTTGTATATATAGTTGGTTTCATCGACCAAACGTCGCTAAACTAACGTTTATTTATTCATCAACTTTCTTTTTCTATTTTACTCACTGTTTTATTTTCATTCTGACTCCCTACTCTTCTCGTTCATTTATCTCATCGCTTCCATTGTCCAGTTTCTTTCATGTCTTTTGTTTTACACTTTCAACTTCTTTTTCCTTCTCCTTCCGCATTATCTTTTTCCTCTTCCGTTTCTTCCCCTCTGCAGTTCAAGTCCATCCATTGCTCAAGTCCATGGAAGAAAATTGCTATCCCTCTCGTCTCAACCCACTTTTGCTATCAGATCAGAATTACATTGGTCACACGCAGGACCTCCTCCTCATCAACAGCTTCCTCACACATATCCTCTGTTTGCTTGCGGTTAAAGAGTTCGTTGATGGTATTACTGGAAACGGAATCCATAACATCATCGCGGCTCGATATGTCCAGAGTGTCACCTTTCCCACTAATGCGGAAAGACGAAATCTATCTGTGTCTATCATCAACCTCGATACCTGAATCCTCAGCTTACTTTCAAAGAATGGGTGGATCCTCCGAACAACAGCCACACAGCAAATCACAGCCAAAGACAATCGGAATGTCCGATTATTCAAATCATCCTTATCCGTACATATATTCCTTCCCACTTCCATATCTACCTTTATCTCTGAAATCCCATCATCCATTTCCTACACCGCACAAACGAGTGGATCGCAAAGTTAAACCTATCAACAAAGTCACTCCAGCGTATGCCAAAGTTACTCGACGATTCCCGTCGACCCTCCTATCACTTCCTTTACTGCCTACCCGTCCTTCAGACTTCACCTATACCGCAAAATTAACACCTGAACGTATTCAATCCATGAAAATCAACACCAACCAATTCCTATGGCCCGAAGAAGAAAAACTTTTCTCCACATCCTTCAGCTCAATGAACGTTCCTTAGCCTTTCACCAATCAGAACGTGGCACATTTTCTGAAGACTATTTTTCCCCTTATATTCTACCTGTCGAAGATCATGAACCATGGGTTGTACGCAATATTCCTATTCCTCCAGGCCTTCAAGAAGACGTCACAAAGCTCTTACGTGAAAAAGTTGCAGCCGGTGTGTACGAACCAAGTCAAGCTCCTTATCGATCACCTATTTTCTGGGTCAAGAAGAAAGCGACTGGTGCTATCCGTCTTGTCCATGACCTTCAACTCCTCAACTCCATTTCTTATCGTGATGCTGGTGTACCTCCTGTTCTTGATGACTTCGTTGTTCCTTTCGCTGGTCATTCCATCTACACAGTCTTTGACTTATATTGGGGATATGACGCGCGTAAAATTCATCCAGACAGTCGTGATCTTACCACCTTCCAGTCACCTATTGGTCCATTACGACTCACCTCTATGCCTATGGGATATACCAATGCAGTCGCTGAATTTCAAGCCTGTACCACCTTCATTCTACGCGATGAAATTCCTCATGTTGCCAACGTCTTCATCGATGATGTACCTATCAAAGGCCCTCTACGCAGTACCTGGACGCCTCAGGAAATCCAGAAACCATTCCAGAAAATCCAGGGATCCGACGCTTTGTCTGGGAACATGCTCAGGACGTTCACCGAATCATGCATCGTATGGGATGTGCTGGAGCCACGTTTTCTGGGTCTAAAACTCAGCTCGCTCAGCCTGAAGTACTTATTCTTGGACAAAAATGTACACCAGAAGGTCGCCTGCCTGACGATTCCAAAGTCGAGAAGATCATCAATTGGCCTAGACCCAAGAATATTCGTGATGTCCGTGCTTTTCTAGGACTTTGCGGAACAGTCCGCGTTTGGATCAAGAATTATTCCACACTCATCCGACCTCTCACCGAACTCTATCGCAAGGACGAACCTTTATTTGGACTGATATCCGAGAACTTGCTTTCCTAACACTCAAAGAAATTGTTATTGATCCCCTATTCTCCGTTCCATTGATTATACTTCTGAACTCCCAGTTATCCTTTCTGTCGACACTTCTCAAATTGCCGTTGGATTTATTTTATCTCAAATTGCCCCTTCTGGACGTCGTCATCCTGCTCGCTATGGTTCCATACCCATGAATCCCGAGAAGCTCGTTATAGTCAACCCAAGTTGGAGCTCTATGGTCTTTTCCGTGCTCTACGTCACTACCGTTTGCATCTTATTGGAGTCAAGAATCTTCACGTTGAAGTAGACGCCAAATACATCAAAGGCATGCTTAACGAACCTGACCTTCAACCTAACGCTTCTATGAACCGCTGGATCCAAGGCATTCTACTCTTCGACTTCACTCTCATTCATGTTAAAGCAGGCAGTCATCGTGGACCTGACGGTCTTTCCCGACGAGAGCCTACTGAAGACGAACTCAATGAGCCACAAGAAGAAGATGATTGGCTTGACGATATTGCTCTCTTAACCACCTATGCCCTTTTTCCTGTTTTCTTTAGACGTCCCGCTTCACTTCCTTCTTATCATCCTTCCTCACTTCCTTCATTTATTTCGACCGCGAATCATCAAGACGAAAGCCTTCACAAAATTTATCAATTCCTTCAAGACCAAATTATGCCTACCTTCAACACCATTCAAGCTCAACGACGATTCCTCGCACGTGCCTCTCAATTTTATCTCAAGGACAACCTCATGTATAAACGACGATTTGGACGCTCCCCACTCCGAGTCATTCTTGATGCCAACAAACGCCTACTAGTATTAACTCAAGCACATGAAGAACTAGGTCACCGTGGTCTATACGGAGTCTTTGGAGTTATACGCCTTCGCTTTTACTGGCCTTTCATGTTCCAGGATATTAAACATCATCTCGCTACCTGCCACCAATGTCAAGTTCGATCCACCAAGAAGTCTGAAGTCCCCATTTCCATTTCAGCCACACCGTCCCATCTTCACCGTCATCAACGTCGATGTTCTCTTCATGCCTAGATCTGGTAAATTCCGATACATGGTTATAGCACGAGACGATCTATCACGTGCACCGGAAGGACGCGCTCTCAAGACCATCAAGTCTAAAGAGATGGCTAATTTTTTCTGGGAAGAGATTATATGTCGCTACGGAGCCATAGGACAAGTTCGAACAGATAACGGATCTGAAGTTGCTGGAGCTTTTGCATATCTCATGGAGAAGTATGGCATCCCTCATGTTCACATCTCGCCTTACAATTCCAAAGCCAATGGATCAGTCGAACGAGGACATATTGACTTCAGGGAATCTATCCTCAAAGCCTGTGGAGACCGACCTCAAGACTGGCCACTGTACGTTCATCATACTATCTTTGCCGATAAATGTATCACTCGACGATCTACTGGACATTCCCCTTTCTACGTCATGCATGGCCTTCATCCTGTTCTTCCCTTTGACCTTATGGAAGCGACCTTTCTAGTTGATGGCTTCACTAGTGGAATGACGTCCGAAGATTTGCTGGCCCAACGAATCCGACAACTTATGAAGCGCGATGAAGACCTAGCTAATATTGCTGAAGTCCTGCGACAATCCCGTCTGCAATCAAAGGCCGTATTTGAACAACGCTTTGCGCATCGTATTCGTCAGACAGCATTTCAGCCCGGAACTCTAGTCCTTGTCCGCAACACTCGTCGAGAAAGAGATGAATCGCAAACACAAGCCTAGATATCTTGGTCCTTATGAGGTTATTCGACAAACTCGTGGTGGTTCTTATGTGCTAAAGGAACTTGACGGTACTCCAATGGTTCAAGGCGTTGCTGCATTCCGACTTCTACGCTACTTCCTCGAGATGGATCAGTCATTCCTAGAGCTGAACTGGACGATATAGTGGAAAATCTTGAATACGTTCAGAACAACAATGAAGATATGGACGATACCTTGACGACGATCAGTAAATTGTTTGCCCAGACCTAAAGTAACCTCTCTTCATTTCCGCATGTTGCTATCAACCGAGGACGGTTCTTTCTCAAGTTTTGGGTGGATGTCATACACCAATTTTGATTGGATATGAGATTTATCTATAAGCTTAGAGCGCTCTGTCTTGACTCCCATTGCATGCAGAAGCCAGGGTTATTATTTCGCATTTTTATCTGAAGCACATCCTCAATATTCAACGTCAAAGCCCATTCACAGTCCACTTCAAGCTCCATTCCAACTTTCAATCTCCACTTCAACCATTTGATCAGTTACATTCCCTATCAATGATTCAATCGTCTATCTATTTCGAACCTCAAGGCTATGCGCAGATTATTCTTGGACATCATTCCTATCCATCCTAGTACGCACAGCACTGCACAGCATCATATATCACCATCGTCATCAGCATTTGATCATCTACAACTATTTGGTCCTTAACTGGATTCCACATATGCAGCAAATCTTTGTCTCACTC
>JAJIRX010000206.1:0-28101 GCA_023853785.1 Psilocybe azurescens | reverse complement strand
GTCAGAATCCGATCAGAATCCACTGACCCACTCAGAACCGGTCGGAATCCGGTCGGAATTTCTATGTATCACTTAATCAGTGTATAATACAATGCTAGTCAGCATTACATAATAATTGCTTATATAAGCTTATAATAATGTATTGAAATCACATGATATAATCTGCTTAGTCAGTATTACATAATATTTCTGCATAAGCTTTTAAGTAATCATTCATAATACATGATATTTGTAATAAATGCGAAATTATAAAATGCACTCAACAGGAATTGAACCAACAGCTTCATATATATTAATTCTATACACACATTACCAACTACACTATTATTGCCAGGTGTTATCAAGACGCATTTAATTATATACTATTCTTCACAACACCCAATAATATATTCTGGCACTTCCTCCTGAAGCTATACCCATATATTATATATCAAAATGATCAGAAAATTGAGGGCAATGCATCTGTAATTACACCATCATCATAATATTATGTCAGCATGTTCAATATACAAAATACTGTAAATTTAAATATATATAGATATTGTAAACTACATTTTGCAACAAAAATAGCACTCTGTTAGCTATATCAATAGTGTTACAATAATAGAAATTAATGGAATACAAAGATTAATTTTATTCAAGACATTTAGATTATATAAGCACAGATTTATATGAAAATTTTTAATTTTATATAACTACATAAACATATTCTCCTAAATTTTACAATTCTAACAATACCAAATGTCACAAACTGTTGAGATCTATGTATACTTTTGTATTATTACTTGGTGAGCTGTAAATAGTATGCTGACATAATATAGTTCCGCTTGGTACCACTCAGATTCCACTTGGAATTGGGTCTAATTGGGTTTCAAATTTGATGAATTCCACTTGGATTCCAGTCAGATTCCGGTCGGATTCTGATCGGATTTTGGTCGGACTTGTTAACAGTGGAACCGGTCGGTACCGGTGGTTCCGATCGGAATCCAGTCGGAATCTGGTTGGAAAAATTTGGACATTTTACTGCTAATTTGGCAGGGACACTGCCAAATAAAATTCTGGTCAGAACTGGTCGGATTCCGACCGGTTCCGATCGGTACCTGGGGAGTGTAAAGACCTCCCCAGGGCAGTCCACAGATGATTTATAAAGTCTGCTTATCATGTCTAATAGACCTGATGTTGAAGATAACAATGGTGATTGCTCACGAAACCAGGTAGCACCTAATTGCTTAAGGTGAACTGCAGTGTTTGATCTCTTATCACACAAATCACTAGTCCTCAAAGTGTTAACACTAGAATTCTTATTCAGAGTAAATTCTGATATCAAATCTGGGATGTAGATTACTTGGTTCCTATTCTAAGATACAGGGCTGTTTTTATAGACTAAATAGATACTTTGGCTTGTGATAATTGAAAGAGACTAAGAGAAAAGGAAGGAAATGGACTGCGTTCTGCCTAGCCTTTGCTGCACCAATTATAATAGTGGAAAGTACTAGTTTGCCTGGGCTTCAGTGCTTATTTGAAGATAACATTGTTGTCCATGTGGCAGTGCCTCCTTGGGTAGCAATCATCTGACTTATTTTATCAGATGGCTTGTGGCTAAGGCATGTCAGGACTAGATTGCTTAGGGTATATTTCTAGGAAACCCTACCAAGGTTCCATCAGGAAAAGAGGTTTTATCCCAAAGAAATCCAGGTGTCTTTAAGCATCTTAGAGATTTTAAAGATGATAAAGACACAAAGCACCCTAAGCACCTTTCAATGCAAAGTGACATGGGAACAGTTTATCCAAAGCATTCCAAAGCAACCCAAATATTATCCACAGGCCTCCCAAAGACCTCTTATAGACATCTAAAGCTACTTAAGACATCTCTGACATCCACTGAGATGTCTTTTATTTCTCTTCAGGTTCACTTGAGATGCAGCATGGTAATGGCATCTTACAGAATTCAAGTATAGTAAAATGTATATATAATTAAAGCAAGCTCTCTACTATAGTGATATGGTAGTTGATTAGACAATCACAGACAGGAAAGAGGATATATAAAAATAATATGTAATAGGATAGATAGAACGTGGGATAGTCCATCATTGTAATCTAAGATACTATAGCTAATGTTGGCATTGGGCCATTGGATGGGCACAGCAGGTTGAGGAAGGGAGAGGGCAAGTGGTGCATAGACATCAGGACCAGAGATAGTTGTCTATTACATGAGTTTTAGTGAGCAAAAAGTGGGGAAATGATAATTAAAACATACCTGTCAGAATTTAGCACCCTCATTCATTACTCCAAAAGGCGAGATGGTGGGATGAGTGCCACCAAATGTAAGCACAGGGAAATGGGCGGTGAGTCACTGGATGGCCAAATGAACATGGAAAATGATACATCACCTATACCAGTGCTGGGGCCAAAAAAGTCCTATGCAACCTGTTATGCACATTGTAGTTAATAAAGAGACAGAAGAGGGGCTGTGGTATACTCACTTTCAGGATTTAGCATTTCTATTCATAATGATGAAAGACAGAACAGTGGTGGCAATTGTGAGTGTAGGGTAGTGGGCATTAGACATACCAGATGACAAAGATGACAGGACTGTGAGCCACCCTCTGGTCTGTTGAAAGTATGGTTGTTAGCAAAAAGAAAAAGGTGGGAGATGGACTGAACATATCTGTGCAGATGGGTGGCATGGTGTTTGATGTGAGCTAGTTGCATACTCAGTTGCCACTGCATGTGGCATAATCATGTGGCATGGTACACTGGGGGTCTTGGTTATGGATTAGCAATAGAGGGTGGTGGAGAGAGTAATGGTAGTACTTACTGAGGTACTGCCATTATGCTACATGGGCACTGTTGCCAGTTCTTGTTACTGTCAGGTGGTGTCAGCATTACAATATAAAAGGGAATGCTGGTACTTAGTATTAGCACAGTGAGTGTGGGGCAGTGTAAATGGCATCAACAACATTGGACATCATTGACAATTATGAGGGTAAGGGAATGGTGGTGGTGGTGGTGGTGAACCAAGAACAAAGTTGAACTTCACAAATCGCTAGGCAACAGCATGGGTATTCCCATATATATTGGCCCTTTTAGCCATATTAAATCTTCGTAATACAATACACATGAATTGTGCATTTTTACCCATCAAAAAGAGTCTAAAAACAGCCACATTGGTGGAGAAATGACTGAGATATGGCCTATTTTAATGCATTGCATACAATTGGCCTTTTAGGAAATACTGTCACAACCAAAATGCATCCCATCTTGTATAAGTTGTACTAAAGGCAGGGTGAGTTATAGCAACAGTGCTTGGTGAGAAGAATATGGTAGTACATATCTTTCAGTTATCCAAGCTCTAAACAAGGATGCGAGAACATGGTGGGTGGTGGAATATTGAAAGGAGTTCACTTCACCAGGAATGGCATAAGTAAACAAAAGCACAAATGGAGAATGTCATGTGATTTACATTATTTATTTGCTTTCAAGGGCAACAGCATGTGTATTCCTGTGTGTATCGGCCCTATTATCCGTATCCAGCCTGTGTAATACCATACCCACAATCTGTGCATGTTTACCAATCAAAAATAATTCAAAAATAGCCAAATCAGGCCAGAAATGACTGAGATATGGCCTATTTTAATACATTGCACAAAATTGGCTGTAACTTACTCAGTTTTGGTTCAAAAATTACGTTTTTGGGCTCGTTTTAAAGGGGACAGACAGATTTTTATCTGTAATTGTATCCGTGCTATATCCGGCTATCAACCCGTACAGAATACCCAAACCTGTGCCGTTGTCTAGGTTCAAATTGAATTTGCCTTTTGCATATCTTTCTTACCATGCAGCTACTATTTTCCTGCAATCACCAGGCCCTGTGCCCCCTGTTTTATTCCATTATCTTTTACATATCATGTTGTAGATGTAGTTTATTAAATTAGCTATGTACTTATCTAAGGAATGGCACATTTTTGAGCCCATGTGGGTTATGGGTAACGGTATGCACGGGTATGGGTATGGGTAACGATTTTTGTATGTGCAAGATTTCAAACAAGCTCTAGAACGTCCCAAATAGTTGAGAATTGAGTGAGATAGAAAGGAAGCAGTGAAATTTACTATTTCTGATCTATCTCCCTCATTTCTCAGCCATTCAGGTTGTTTTTGGGCTCGTTTTGACAGGTAAACCCGCCCGGATTCGCGGGTAGGTCTCGCCACTGGTACGGGTACGGGTATAGCGCGAGATTCCCGCAGGTTACACATGCCATTACCTATACTTATCTAAGATTTAATAATGCTATGCTCAGAAATTTGAAGAATGCTTTGTGGTAATTTAGAATTTTTAGAAGACTCATAGAGAGCTTCAGAGAAATTTGAAATCTTGCAAAGACTGCTGAAAGCTTTGAGGAATCAGACTATTTCCAAAGACCACAAAGACAACCCAAAGCAGCCTAGAGTGATAAATGTGCTTTATAAAGGTTGTAATTACCTAAGACATTCTCAGGACAAATCCCTTTTTCCTGATGTCCCAAGCACAGTTGCTATTGGTTTAGGACCTCCTGGAACAGCAGGTGCCCTTATCATGAGGCAAGTTACCTCTAGTATCATGTGGTGATTGCTGGCTGTGTGATCCCTCACACATGTTGGCTGCATTGCAAATTACAAGTTTTTATAGTCAGATCTAGTAGACCACCATATGCTGGGTTGTACACAAGATTTCAATTGCCAATACATTTGGTCCATGGGGCGATCACCTGTGTGGTGCAGTGATGTCTGATCCCTGAGCGGTTGATCACCTAATTTTAGTGAACTGCCTTTGTGAGGCCTGGACACCATGATAGCCTTTGCTAATTAATAAGGTTTCTATCACTTGGCAATCACTTGTTAAGAGACTGATGGGGGTTTACCCTTTTATAAGAGCCAAGGCTATTTCTTAGAAGCTCTTCCTTGTATGGGACTGATAGCATAATCAATGGGACAGGCAATTGCCTTGGGTGCTTGGTTAGGGTTGCTGTGATAGCTGTGTAGGAAACTAAGGGTAGTCTTTGATTCATAGCACTGATTAATAGACCACACTACACTTTAGTTGGTTTGTAAAGTCTACTACACTCATTGGTCCACTAGGAAGTGAAGCCTCAAAGCCTAATAGTCTGGTGTATCTCCTACCCTTCACTAGTATAATGTACTAGTTTATTACAGATAACAATTGCAAAATAAGGGCCTCTGTGTCTCACTATGAATTGTAAGCTCAGAATGGTTTACACCCTTTCAATGGCCTGGAGTGATAGATGATGAAGGATTGTGTGATGTTCTTGATCCAAACCTCAAACAGAACAGTGAGGTGAATGAAGGATGACTAGGGTGATTGAAGGTGACAACCTAAGTGATATTCTTGAGCCAAAAACATCAAACAACACAGAGAGACAGATAAAGGATAACTGGAGCGATGGATGAAGATGACAACAAGACCAAAATTGCTGAATAAAATATTCTGGAGCAATAGAAGCAATGGGGAGTTGAGGATCTTGATGTAGAGGAAGAATAAAGGGCAAGGAGGATGATAGGATTGAAATTAACAGGATAAAATTCTCTGTGATGAGAGAACATGGGTGGTTGGATAGGCTGGTCTAACGTGTACTTTGCAGTGCCCCCATATTCTGTTGGACTCCAATGGACTTTCACTGGACACAGCCAATTCCAATGAACATAGCTGGACAGTCCATTGGACGTCCAACAGATTCCATTGGACTTGATGAAATTCTGCTACCAGTCCAGTCAGAGTCCGGCCAAATTTTGGTCAAAGTCCAGTCAAGTCACTTCAAGACAAAAAACAGGTGGACTGGCTGGACTGTCCAGTCTGTTGGACTTCTGTTGGACTTCCACCAGACTCTCAGCACTTAATTAGACCAGATCCAAGAGTGCTCTGTCCAGTGGAGTCTGGTGGATATCCACTGGACTGTTATTGGTTTAATTACAGACTTTATTGAAGAAATCCAATTACCATATCCAGAGAGGTTTTCAACTGCTATCTACCATAGTCTACATATACATGTTATATCTTTATGTACCATTTATCTAGCCTAGTCATCATCATCATTTCCATCTGCTTCCAGCTGATCAGTGACTGTCACTCCTCCTTTTTTAGCTTGTCATTGGAGAACCTTCCTTGTGTGATAAGAAAGCATGGTATGTATCAACCAGTTATAGTTTTGAGGTGTCATTCTCTTGAGGATGGAGTCAAAATCACCAAGCCATGTATTGAGTTGCTCACAGGCCTATTTCAGTTATACTATCAGTACATAAATAATTACAAGGACTAGAAAGAATTTTATCTGAGTATTAAATGCCTGTTTTTGATATGTGGTCCCATCAGAAGCTGTTGCTGTTATGACTAAATTTGGAGCTGACCCATCTGTGGGAGCTGGACTACACCAAGTTTGACAAAGAATATCTGTTTTGCAATGATTCTGGTCATGATAACTGTCAACTATAAATCATGTTGTTTGTGACCATTCATCCCAGTGACCTTGTGCAGCAATATGTTTAAGCATTGTACATGCTTTGTCAATGCAGATATAGTCAGGGTGTGATTCCTTTGTTGTATAAACTTTGTTTATAAAAGCCAGGATATTTGGATCTGACTCTGATCTTGCAAATTTTGCCCATGCCTCAACAACACCACATGGGAAACAGATTGTTTCAACACAATAAAAGGTTGCAGGACCAAAATAGTGTTTTTTTGAGTTCTGCAGGTGGCTGGTCATGTGGCTGATATTCATGTTTGTGTTTTGGATTCCACTCTAAATTTTCTTGCTGATGGTTCATCATTCTCTTTGAGTCTGATAACCCATCAGCAGAGTGATCAAGCTTGTATTTATTCCAAACACTTTGATGAGCTTCACAAGCCATAGTAGAAGGAATTGAAGTGCCTGTACAATCTCTAACATGGCATTGATTGTCAAATTCATGTTCATGCACCTGACAAAAGGCACCTCAGTAATTTGCTAAATCAGATGTGCAACTGTCATATGCACAATGCTAGATAACAATGTTAAATCTTACTATTATGGATCAGAATTTTTAAAAAAATACCTTTGTGCCATTAACCATTTCATCAATTACCTGCATTGTTACATTCTGCATCTGAACTGAGTTCTGAGCAGCAGGACTATTAGAACCTGATTGCAATACTGTAGATGCTACCACAGAGTCAACACCAAGAACAGCAGAAGGATCATTAGGGGTTGAAATTACATCTGATGTTGCTCAGTAGGGTTGGGAGCACTTAGGACAGGCATGACCCCTTGCTGGCTGAATGAGACCCTTGTGACCCAAAACAGTAAAGGCTTCTTCTGTCACTTCAGCTATTGATGCCACATCTCAGATAATAAAATCTATTCCAGACATCTCAGAAGCTTGCCGGATAGATTCATGTACAAAAGCAGCCTGAACTTGGCAACAGGAAAATGTGACACAGTCAGTGTTAGAATTGATATTTCAGACTCAGACTGATGGGATCACATGACAGACACCTATGTAGCTGTAGCACACTGCTTGAACTCCTTAGTTACTCACTTCAGACTTCAGGCACTCATTGCCACTCTGTCTGATACAGTGTGACCACGAAACTCAGACCACAGCTGTCTTGCACATTTCCAAACTCGCCACCTTTAACAGGTTATGGGCCCCATGCACATTGCACTTTAAACTCAATTTCAATGAAAAGTCTCAACTTTTCATTTCCACACTCTTCGTGTTTTTGCTCGCACTGGCTGCACCCGTGCTCATACTGCCACCTCATCACGTCACAACATTCTGCACACATTCCTGCATGTCTCTGCTCACTACCACCACATCACATCGCTCCCATCTTGCACAATCATGTCTTCTTCATCCCTGCCCAATTTTGCAAAACTGAATGCTTCCAACTACCCATCTTGGTGTGGCAAAATGCAAGCTTGGCTTCGTGCCCAGGGCATTTGGTGCATTGTTTCTGGTCAATCCAAGGCCCCCAAGTTGTCCTCACCACCCAAGGACACTGAGGAGACCGCACTCAACACTTGGAACACCAAATCGGACAAGGCAGCTGGCTACATCTATCTGGCTGTTGAGGAGAATCAGAAGATCCATTTTGCTTCTATTTCAGATGATCCTGTTGCTATGTGGGCTGCTCTCGCTTTGGTACACCTCCAGAAGCGTCCTGGTGCATGCTTCAATGCCTATGACGACTTATTCTCAATCAGGAAGCAAGAGGACAGATCTCTGCAGTCCCTGATGAACAGAGTGGACACTGCCATTCACAGGGTTCAAGATCTTCGCCCTAAGGACTTCACTCTCACCAATCTAGATGATGAGCTGGCAAGCATGACACTCATTAGGGAACTTCCTGACAAGTTCAGTGGCTTTGCATCGTCTCTGCTGCTCATGGACAAGCTTGAAAAGGCTACCATTCAACAGGTCTTTGTCACAGAAGAGTCCCAACATCGCCATCGTGCTTCTGCCGCTCCTAACGTTGCCTCTGCACTTGCAGCATCATCATCTTGCACTCCTGCGCCCTCTACACTTCTCTGCACATTTTGGCGGCATGAACAACCACATGCAAGCTGAATGCAGCCACTATCTCAACTCTCAAGAGAAAGCAAAGGAAAGCGTCCGCACTAGGTACAAGAACAGAGGTCAGAAGGCCAGGAAAGTGCAGGAGACATCTGAGAAGGATCCCAAGCCAGAATTTACTGGAAATGCAAGTGCACTGTCTACATCTGCTTCAAACACCTCCCAGAGCAATGCTAACTTCGATTGGCTTGCAGACACAGGTGCCACTAGTCATATGACACCTCATCACACATGGATGAGGTCTTTCCTTTCCCCCACACAATCCATATGGACTCCAGTGGACTCCAGTGGACTCCAGTGGACTACAGTGGACTCCACTGGACTCTCTGTCCAGCCAAACTGGTTGACAGATTGTCCAGTCCACTGGAGTCCACTGGACTCGCACTGGACTCCTGCCAAATTTTCAGTCCAGTCTCAGTCCAGTGGATTATGAGTCCAGTCAAGTCCACTGGAATCCACTGGAGTCCACTGGACTGGGGCTTAAATATTCACTGAACAACAACAAATAATATATTTATTAGCACAGTCCAGTGGAGTCCAGTGGAGTCCAGTTGAATCCACTGGAGTCCACTGGATGCAATAATTAATACAATATCTGAAGTATGATCATTAGTTATTAATATTAATTGCAAAAAATAAAAGAGTAAAATCAATGGAAATAAACTCTATGAAATAACAATTAAATGAAACAATAGTTAAATATACTTGGGAGCAAAGTCTCCTATGGATACAATTTTGTATTTTGTTCAGTCCGCGGGTCAAATTTCACAAGCACATGTGATGCATGCATGCCCAGCATTGGCCGATCGGCACAACAACCATCAAATGAACGACCCCAACCTTTCTTCCGACTACCACCACCACCACCTTGTCGGTCAGAGCCAGGCGACAGCCAACCCGATGCGACAGAGGTTGACGACCGACAACGAGGACGTGGATGGCGGCTGCGACAGGGATGAGGACAGACACGGATGGCAGGGACGAGGATGAGGACGAGGATGCAGACATGGACGCCGACAGGGACGTAGGATGCGGACGGATGGGGACAACAGGGATGAGGATGCAGACGTGGACATGGATGCGACAGCAACGAGGACGTGGATGTGGATGCGACAGCAACGAGGACACGGATGTGGACGCGACAGCAACAAGGATGCGATGCGGCAGCTGTGACAGGGACGGGGATGGCAGCTGTGACAGGGACGGGGACAGCAGCTGTGACAGGGACAGGGACGGCAGCTGTGACAGGGATGGGGACAGCAGCTGTGACAGGGACGGGGATGGCAGCTGTGACAGGGACGGGGATGGCAGCTGTGACAGGGACAGGGACAGCAGCTGTGACAGGGACAGGGACAGCAGCTGTGACAGGGACGGGATGGCAGCTGTGACAGGGACGGGGACAGCAGCTGTGACAGGGACAGGGATGGCGGCTGCAACAGGGACGGGGACGGCAGGGACGAGGACAAGGATGGGGACGGGACGGCGGCTGTGACAGGGACGGGACGGCAGGGACGAGGACGAGGACGGGGACGGGACGGCAGCTGCGACAGGGACAGGGACAACAGCAACAAGGACAGGCGCAGACAAGGACGTAGGATGAGGACGCCGAGGATGCAGATGCAGACGGCGGCTGCGACAGGGACGGGGACGACAGGGACGAGGACATATGCAGATGAGGATGAGGATGAGGATGCCAAGGACGCAGATGCAGACAGCAGCTGTGACAGGGATGGGGACGACAGCAACAAGGGACGCCGGACGCCGGACGCAACAGGGATGAGGACGGACGTGGACGGCAGGGACGAGGATGAGGATGCAGACGCGGACGGCAGCTGCGACAGGGATGAGGACAGACACAGACAGCAGGGACAAGGACAAGGACAAGGACAAGGACGTGGACACGACAGGGACAAGGACAAGGATGGGGATGGCAGCTGCGACAGCGACAAGGATGGGTACAGCGGCTGCGACAGCGACAAGGATGGGTACAGCGGCTGCGACAGCGACAGATACAGACACGGTACCGATGACCCGACAGACGACACATATGATGGTAAAGTACTGCTCCTGCTCCCCCTTTTTTATTTTTTTATTTTATTCGCTTTTTTCTTCCCTTTTGTCTTGGCCCTTGCATGTAGATATGTAGTAATGTATTAAATAGTTATTAATATACTGTATTCCACTAATCTGAATTTATGTTAAGATTGAATTTATTTACTGTGTCAAGTCCAGTGGACTCCAGTGGACTACAGTGGACTACAGTGGACTACAGTTATTTTAGTCCATATTCACTGTATAGTATAAGATCTACTAAAGTGCAGTGGAATGCACTGGAGTCCACTGGACTCTGTTTACCTTTTACACTCAGTATATAGGCAAGTCCACTGGAGTCCACTGGAGTCCATATGGACTGTGTGGGGATGGCAAAGTACTGTACATGGATACACAATTACACGCCCCTACATTGTCCCAGTCAAGTTAGCAGACAATACCATCATCTATTCAGCTGATTTTGGGAGTGTGATGATCAATCCGGTGCTAGAGGGTCAGGCATCATGTTCTGTAGAGCTTACATGAGTTTTGCATGTTCCCTGCTGCGCAACAATCTATTGGCTTGTTTATACCTTACCAAACACAAAGGCATCCGCATGGAAGTGAATGAGACCACCATGTTCTTTAAACACAACAGCACAACACTCTTTACAGCTACAGTCACCTCGCAAAATTATGGCATTCTAGATGCATCCACTGAGCCAATTTCCGAATGTGCAAGCGCAGCTTCAACTCTCCCAATGGACATCAATCTTTGGCATTGTCACTGCGTGCACCACAGTCATGCTACAATCAAGCAATTGATACACGGTGACCTAGTCTTTGGTCTTGTTGTTACCTCCAAAGATCAGCCTGATCCAATTTGCGAGGCATGTCTGGCAGGCAAAATGACATCTGCACCATTTCCCAGCTCCACAAGAGAATCACTTGAACCACTTGAGCTCATCCATTCTGACCTTCATGGACCTCTCCCTGTTGCCAGTCCGGAGGGATACCGCTATTGGATCACTTTCCTGGATGACTGTACCAAGCTGCATGCTGTACTGTTCTTAAAGCAAAAAGTGACGCTTTTGAGGCCTTTAAGACATTCAAAGTGTATGCAGAGAACCAGCTCAACGCTAAAATCAAGGCTATTCAAGATGACAAGGCTGGGGAATATATGTCAGCTGCTTTCATCAAATTGACTGATCAGTGCAGCATTGTACGATGTCACAGCACCAGGAACAGGCCACAGCAGAATGGAGTTGCAGAGTGTGCAAATCACACCATTTCTGACCATGCTACTGCCATGTTAGATGAATCCAATCTACCTGCATCGTTTTGGGTCCTGGCTGTCTCTGCTTATGTCCATGTGTGGAATCAGGTCCCTACTGCGCCTCTGCCTGCTACAACGCCCTATACTGCTTGGTTCAAGAAGAAACCCGATATTAGCCATTTCCGGGTTTTTGGCTGCACTGCTTATGTCTATATACAGCGAGACAAGCGCAATCGCTGCAATCACACACAGAGAAGTGTATGTTTGTTGGGTACCCATCTGGATACAAGGGTTGGCAAGGGCTTTTGTGTCCCCCACATATTCCGGCCGGAGTCCACCAGAGTCCACCATGGAATCTGCATCAGGAAAAAGGGATTTGTCCTGAGAATGTCTTAGGTAATTACAACCTTTATAAAGCACATTTATCACTCTAGGCTGCTTTGGGTTGTCTTTGTGGTCTTTGGAAATAGTCTGATTCCTCAAAGCTTTCAGCAGTCTTTGCAAGATTTCAAATTTCTCTGAAGCTCTCTATGAGTCTTCTAAAAATTCTAAATTACCACAAAGCATTCTTCAAATTTCTGAGCATAGCATTATTAAATCTTAGATAAGTATAGGTAATGGCATGTGTAACCTGCGGGAATCTCGCGCTATACCCGTACCCGTACCAGTGGCGAGACCTACCCGCAATCCGGGCGGGTTTACCTGTCAAAACGAGCCCAAAAACAACCTGAATGGCTGAGAAATGAGGGAGATAGATCAGAAATAGTAAATTTCACTGCTTCCTTTCTATCTCACTCAATTCTCAACTATTTGGGACGTTCTAGAGCTTGTTTGAAATCTTGCACATACAAAAATCGTTACCCATACCCATACCCGTGCATACCGTTACCCATAACCCACATGGGCTCAAAAATGTGTGCCATTCCTTAGATAAGTACATAGCTAATTTAATAAACTACATCTACAACATGATATGTAAAAGATAATGGAATAAAACAGGGGGCACAGGGCCTGGTGATTGCAGGAAAATAGTAGCTGCATGGTAAGAAAGATATGCAAAAGGCAAATTCAATTTGAACCTAGACAACGGCACAGGTTTGGGTATTCTGTACGGGTTGATAGCCGGATATAGCACGGATACAATTACAGATAAAAAATCTGTCTGTCCCCTTTAAAACGAGCCCAAAACGTAATTTTTGAACCAAAACTGAGTAAGTTACAGCCAATTTTGTGCAATGTATTAAAATAGGCCATATCTCAGTCATTTCTGGCCTGATTTGGCTATTTTTGAATTATTTTTGATTGGTAAACATGCACAGATTGTGGGTATAGTATTACACAGGCTGGATACGGATAATAGGGCCGATACACACAGGAATACACATGCTGTTGCCCTTGAAAGCAAATAAATAATGTAAATCACATGACATTCTCCATTTGTGCTTTTGTTTACTTATGCCATTCCTGGTGAAGTGAACTCCTTTCAATATTCCACCACCCACCATGTTCTCGCATCCTTGTTTAGAGCTTGGATAACTGAAAGATATGTACTACCATATTCTTCTCACCAAGCACTGTTGCTATAACTCACCCTGCCTTTAGTACAACTTATACAAGATGGGATGCATTTTGGTTGTGACAGTATTTCCTAAAAGGCCAATTGTATGCAATGCATTAAAATAGGCCATATCTCAGTCATTTCTCCACCAATGTGGCTGTTTTTAGACTCTTTTTGATGGGTAAAAATGCACAATTCATGTGTATTGTATTACGAAGATTTAATATGGCTAAAAGGGCCAATATATATGGGAATACCCATGCTGTTGCCTAGCGATTTGTGAAGTTCAACTTTGTTCTTGGTTCACCACCACCACCACCACCATTCCCTTACCCTCATAATTGTCAATGATGTCCAATGTTGTTGATGCCATTTACACTGCCCCACACTCACTGTGCTAATACTAAGTACCAGCATTCCCTTTTATATTGTAATGCTGACACCACCTGACAGTAACAAGAACTGGCAACAGTGCCCATGTAGCATAATAATGGCAGTACCTCAGTAAGTACTACCATTACTCTCTCCACCACCCTCTATTGCTAATCCATAACCAAGACCCCAGTGTACCATGCCACATGATTATGCCACATGCAGTGGCAACTGAGTATGCAACTAGCTCACATCAAACACCATGCCACCCATCTGCACAGATATGTTCAGTCCATCTCCCACCTTTTTCTTTTTGCTAACAACCATACTTTCAACAGACCAGAGGGGTGGCTCACAGTCCTGTCATCTTTGTCATCTGGTATGTCTAATGCCCACTACCCTACACTCACAATTGCCACCACTGTTCTGTCTTTCATCATTATGAATAGAAATGCTAAATCCTGAAAGTGAGTATACCACAGCCCCTCTTCTGTCTCTTTATTAACTACAATGTGCATAACAGGTTGCATAGGACTGTTTTTTGCCCCGGCACTGGCATCAGTGATGTATCATTTGCCATGTTCATTTGGCCATCCAGTGACTTGCCACCCATTTCTCTGTGCTTACATTTGGTGGCACTCATCCCACCATCTCGCCTTTTGGAGTAATGAATGAGGGTGCTAAATTCTGACAGGTATGTTTTAATTATCATTTCCCCCACTTTTTGCTCACTAAAACTCATGTAATAGACAACTATCTCTGGTCCTGACGTCTATGCACCACTTGCTCTCTCCCTTCCTCAACCTGCTGTGCCCATCCAATGGCCCAATGCCAACATTAGCTATAGTATCTTAGATTACAATGATGGACTATCCCACGTTCTATCTACCCTATTATACATTATTTTTATATATCCTCTTCCCTGTCTGTGATTGTCTAATCAACTAGTATATCACTATAGTAGAGAGCTTGCTTTAATTATATATACATTTTACTATACTTGAATTCTGTGAGATGCCATTACCATGCTGCGTCTCAAGTGAACCTAAAGAGAAATAAAGACATCTCTGTGGATGTCAGAGATGTCTTAAGTAGCTTTAGATGTCTATGAGAGGTCTTTGGGAGGCCTGTGGATAATATTTGGGTTGCTTTGGAATGCTTTGGATAAACTGTTCCCCACGTCACTTTCGCGTTGAAAGGTGCTCAGGGTGCTTTGTGTCTTTATCATCTTTAAAGTCTTTAAGATGCTTAAAGACACCTAGATTCTTTGGGATAAAACCTCTTTTTCCTGATGCTATTCTGCCAGGAATGAGGGCAAAAATATTGCCCAAAGCCGTGCTATATTATTTATTATCAATTCCAGCAGAATTGAACAGAATCTGTTTACAAAACAGATTATCCCAGAACAGAACCAGCGGACTGGCATCTGCATGGTGCTCATTGTTCGATTAGTATGATGAGCCACCCAGCAAGCGCAAGTTGCACCTCAAATCACACACTGCTGCCACTGCTGCTCCCCCTCTTTCCCTCCCAAGCTGCATATTTCCTGTAAGCAGAACCAGTTGAATGTCAATGAGTCAGCCACCAAACAGATGAAAACTGCAGCAGAGGGAAGAAGGAGCAGAGGCCAATGAGGGTGAGAGGAAGGTGCCAGAGGCAAGGCACCCTCAAAAATGTGCGTCGCTCACTTTTGCAGGCATTTCCGGTGCTACCCAACCCATACCACCCCTCAGCCATAAAACTTTGACACAGTGACATTAGGACGACACTGCAGAGGCCACAAAGGCCCCCACCCACCTCAAACCATATGCATACCCCTCCCCCTTTTTTCATTCAAAAAATACAGATATATTGCTATTGTGCTATTATTATCATGTATTTAGTTCCTTAAATAATATAGATGCTGTAAGCCTGGTGCCCCAGTCTTACCACAGCCCCTTTCCATATTATCTTATCTTATACATTTATGTGCATGTGATTATGATCCCCAAACCCCATTTCCTTGATATAGACTTACCTTAGACCTTATGCACTGTACACACCTGTAGCTAGTCAGTTGTTCTATCAATCTATTTTGGTCTTGTCATTCTCTGTGTGACTCTCAGTGAGCCTGGCAATGCCTGGCTTTCAGATGCATGGACAAAATTTGATAGGTCTGAATCCACAACTAATATATTATATATTAAAGTTTTTGCAGTCTGTTTATAAGACAAAGAATCTTGTCCTGATTACATATGTATTGACAAAGGATGTCAAGTGTTGCAAACAGCTGTTACCAATAGAAGTTGGAATGCTATGTGGAAAAAAACATTAAAATTTATTGTGGACACTTACCATTATATTAATCACCAAGCCAATGATTATCTTTGTTGAATGTACTGCAATACTTCTCTGGGTGATGGTTCAGCTCTAAATCTTGCAATTATTGCATATAATGATAATGGCAATGCATGCCCAGAAAGCCTTTAATACACAAGTGTGAACAATTAAATGCATGGCTGGGTAGTTTGAATCTATATTTAAATATATGACACCTGGCAATTTCAACTGGTTTCTACACACAATGCTATTTTACCACACAAAATATGACATTGCAAAGCAGAAAGAAAGGCAGAGTCTTCAGATAGTGATGATGAAAATGAAGAATTAGGATTGGATGAAAAGACTAGTGATTCTTGTGAAGTGGAGACCAGTGATTCTGACTCAGACTAAATTGAATACAAGTGTGTAAAACAAGTTAATTCACATAGTAGATTATATAAGCAATGTACAGTAGGTGTATGATACAAGGTATATTACATAAGCAATATATAGATGTATGATATAGGGTAGATTATATAAGCAGTGTACAGTAGGTGTAAATGCTGGTGCCAACCAGTGTAGGTAAAACTTACAGCAAATTAAATACAGAACTTATGTAAGAATTGCTGTGGTATGACATAGCACTTCTGTTTGAAAATAATACAGATAATAAACAGATATTCTGTTCAGTGGCTGTAAGTTAAACAAACAGTATTTCTGTTTCTAAGCTGTAAGTCAATAATACACCCAAATAAAGAGAATTTCTATTCTTTGTCTTTTATTAAATATACAGAATAGCTGTATGTACAGTGACTCAAAAAACTGTCCGGATGTTTTTGAAATTGAACTTAAATTGACTATAATGTCATGTAATCCTTATGAAATTGCATGATTTAAAATGTACTGGAAAGCCCTGGATCACAGCTTTCAGAAAATATAGCATATGTTTGTATTTGTTTGGTTCATCTATTATTATGAAATACTTTATAGAAATAACACATCCGGACAGTTTCTTTGCAGCCTGTTGGAATATGGGTATCTATATAAACTAGTACTTTGTGTGACCACACTTTGCTTTCAAAACATCTAAAACTCTTCTAGACATACTATTGATTGATTTCACATAGTCTTCCTTGGGTATTTCCTCCCATTCCTCCAGTATTCTGCCCTACAACTCCTGGATACCCTTTGGAGCATTTTTGTATTCTACAAAGCACATTTTGAGAATATGCCACAAATTTTTGATTGAATTGAGATCTAGTTATTATGCTGGTCAGTCCACAAGCTCTATTTTATGGTCTTTAAGCCATTTCTGAGCCTTTTGGACATGCTTGAGGTCATTATCCTGCTAAAAATGAAATTATTCTGATTAAGGTTGTAATACTCCAGAGTTTGGAAGACATAGTCATTCAAAATGCTTACATAGAGTTCTCCATACATCTTGCCTTCTATCCTGCACATGTAGCCAACACCACTTGTTGTTATACGACTCCAAATCATCATATATTCTTCAAATTTGATGGTTTTCTACATGCTGAGTTTGGAGAGGAGAACCAACCTTTTCTCACCTACTGCCTTACAACTGACCCAATTCAATTGATCTTGGTCTTATCTATGACATAACATGTTTTCAGTCTTTTTCTGTTCAGTTTTCATACTTCTGGACAAATTTCAAGCAAGCCTTCCTATTGTTTTCAGGGAGGAATGGCTTTTTGATCTTGACTTGTGCTACAAGATCCTTTTTGAGGAAATTTTGAATGGTTTAGATGGAGATAGATGTGTTAGTGATAGTGGAAAGCTGGCAGCAGTGTTGTGTGGAAGTATCAGCCTTTCCAGTGGAGACAAGTCAAACTAGGTGGCAGTAGTCATGGGAGTGAGCTTAGAAAAATGGTCTTCATGATTGTTTTTATCAATAACTTTATCCCAAAATGTATCACCCAAATATTTGACTTTAAAACACCTAGTTTGACATCAGTTTTGCAAATATAATCACCATTTTCTGGCATAAAGATGATGTTAGAGTATAATTTAAAGAGAGAGAATACAGACTGTGTAGTAGAGAATAATTGGCTATAAACTTGGGGGAATGTAAATTTCAGTCTTTGTTATATACTTCCAACATGTTTTCATTCATTTGATATTTTTTTACATGTTTACAATAACAAAAACCTTATTGTGTTAATTCCAACGGGCCGCAAAAAAACTGTCTGGATGTGTTATTTTTATAAAGTATTTAATAATAATAGATGAACCAAACAAATACAAACATATGCTATATCTTCTGAAAGCTGTGATCCAGGGCTTTCCAGTACATTTTAAATCATGCAATTTAATAAGGATTACATGACATTATAGTCAATTTAAGTTCAATTTCAAAACATCCGGACAGTTTTGAGTCACTGTAATTGCTGTATGTTATACAAACATGAGTTCTGTAAAGAAAACTTTACAGTCAAATTACAGAATTTCTGTGTGTTTTTACTTATGAAATTTATATAATTGCTGTATGTAAAACTTACACCAAAATATACAGTATTTGATTTGCTCAGGTATATTTTGGTGTAAGTTTTACATACAGCAATTATATACATAAATTCCATAAGTAAACACCCAGAAATTCTGTACTTTGACTGTAAGTTTTCTTACAGAACTTGTGTTTGTATAACATACAGCAATTACATACAGCTATTCTGTATATTTAATAAACAGACAAAGAATAGAAATTCTCTTTATTTGGGTGTATTATTGACTTACAGCTTAGAAACAGAAATACTGTTTGTTTAACTTACAGCCACTGAACAGAATATCTGTTTGTTATCTGTATTATTTTCAAACAGAAGTGCTAGTATGTCATACTTACAGCAATTCTTACATAAGTTCTGTATTTAATTTGCTGTAAGTTTTATTTACACTGGTTGGCTCCAGCAGTGTGTATGATATAAGATAGATCATATAAGCAGTGCATAGTAGGTGTATGATAGCAGTGATAACTGTGTAAATCTATGTTTTTTATTCAGCCCAAAAGTGTGGGAAATTGTTTTTTACTCAGCTTCAAGCTGTGGGAATTCCACTTTACTACTGTGTTGGCTATAAATAACTCTATTCCCCTTCATTCCCCTTCATTCCCCTCTATTCCCTCTCCAATTCCTTTATTCCCTCTTCCATCCCCTCTATTCCCTTTCTATTCCCTCTATTCAATCTATTCCCTTCACTCCCTTTCTCAATCCCTCCAGTCCTAGGGAATATGTGGGGGAGTGAGAAGTACTGGGGTTGGCAGTTTTACAATCCAGTCACCAAGAAGTTCATTATCTCAGAACAAGCTATCTTCGATGAAAGGAGCTTTCCAGGCCTCAAGCGGACGTCTCCAGTGAGCCTGATGCCTGTTGGCACTCCTGTGACCTTCCCTGATGTACCAGATTCCGGGGGAGATGACAACTTTGCTCCTGAGCCCAAAATTGCACCAAACAACCCAAATGTGATACTACAGCCTCAGCTTGCACCCAATGATGTTCCTGCTGCTCCTCAGCCACCAGTCGCACCACATCAGCCAGATAATGCACAAATCATCCCAATTGTCCCAGAACATGCTCAGCAGCACCCTGCACCCGTACCAGCTCCAGTTCATGCTCCTCGTGTTCCTCGTCCGCCTAAGGGCACCATTGAGCCGTCTCACAGCTCTACACGCACCCCAAAGCCCCTAGTGAATGGTGGAAGGTTGCACCTGCTCCTTCTTCTCATGTGAATGATAACAAGTCAAATCCGTCTCTAGATGATGATATGGATGAAGTTCAATTTGCAGGAGCTGCTTCGACTCCTGACCCACACAACTACAAGCAGGCCATAAAAAGCAATTATTCTGATCGATGGAGCAAAGCAGCACTTGCTGAATACAACACCTTGCTTCAGAACCGCACATGGGACATTGTGGACCTGCCACAAGGTGAAAAGGCTATTGGCTCTAGCTGGGTGTTTCACATTAAACACAATTCAGACAGCTCCATTGAGCTACAAGGCTCAAATTGTTGCCTAAGGCTGCTCGCAACATCCCAGACACAACTATCATGAAGTCCATGTGCCTACACCTCGCCCTGCAATAATATGCACCACATTTGCTATAGCTGCTGCTGAGGACCTGGAATTGCGCTCTGTTGATATCTCAGCTGCTTTCACCAATGGAGACTTGGATGAATACAGTAGCTCAAAAAACTGTCCCAATGTTTGGCACTTTCTCACTAATTGTTTAATAACTTGTGAAATAAATTATGTAAAAGTCTGTAAATATTATATGTTATAGTTTAACATGTGACTAACATATTTCCCACCAAGGTCACATGATTTTAACAAAAACTGATTAAGTAATGGAATTTACAAAATAATAAAACATTGGGACAGTTTTTTGACCCTATAAAATAATAGCTTTACATGCTTGTAGAAAGCCAAATTGCTTTGTATAAATTGTGAAAAAATTAAACAAGGTCATGTGACACTATTTGTACACATTTGCAATGTTGAATTCAAGTTCAACCATCTTTCTCTTTAACCACCACATCATGAAGCCTGCAACACCTTCTCAGTACAATTCTGTCCTCAATCTTCTTGAAGAGGGCTATTCTCTTTGTCAAATAGAGTCTAAAACTGGTTTGGGAAAGTCTAATGTTGGAAGAATCAAGAGGGAAGTGGATGCCAACAAAGAAAACCCACAAAACAACAAAGGTGGATGTCCCTCCAAGCTTACTCCCAAGGATAAACAGGTCCTTTTTCGTCAAATCAAAACAGGAAAGCTGGACAATGCTGTCCAGGCAACACACTTTATCAATGATGCTATTCCCTCTTCTGTTTGTGCCCAAACAGTCAGAAATGCCCTCAAAGAAAACAACTTCCGCTCTGTTGTTAAATCAAAACGGCCCTCCTCAAGGCTATCCACCGTCAAAAATGTCAAAAATTTGCCCAGAATCATGTTGGCTGGACTGTGGAGGATTGGAAAAGAGTACTCTGGTCAGATGAAACAAAAATCAACAGGATTGGCTCAGATGGAAGGGTCTATACATGGAAACCCAAGGGTGAAGCAATCTCAGATAGAACAACATCACCAACTGTCAAGCATGGAGGGGCAACAATCTCATGGTATGGGGTTGTATGGGGTGGAATGGTGTTGGAACACTCACTGAGGTTGAGGAAGATGAATGCAGACCAATACTGTGAAATTTTGGAGCATGGGATGGATGAAAGCTTTGACAACTTGGAGATGGCAGAGGGAAAAGGATTTTCAGCAGGATAATGACCCCAAACACACCTCCAAAAAGCTCAAGAATGGTTTTGGCCAATGATGTTGAAGTTATGGAGTGGCCACCCCAATCCCCTGATCTCAACCCCATTGAACACCTTTGGGTTTACCTCAAAGGCAAATGAACACCTATGAGACACCACCCAAAGGAGCATTTGAATTGTGGGAGAGATTGGCAAAGGAATGGACTGAAATACCTTCAGAAACATGCCAAAGGCTTATAGAAAGCATGCCAAGAAGAATGGAGGCTGTTATCAAGGCAAAGGGAGGCCATACTAAGTACTAGATAGAGAGTCAAAAAACTGTCCCAATGTTTTATTATTTTGTAAATTCCATTACTTAATCAGTTTTTGTTGAAATCATGTGACCTTGGTGAGAAATATGTTAGTCACATGTTAAACTATAACATATAATATTTTCAGACTTTTATATAATTTATTTCCCAAGTTATTAAACAATTAGTGAGAAAGTGCCAAACATTGGGACAGTTTTTGAGCTACTGTACATCTACATGAAGCAGCCCGATGGATTCCATGAGGGCGCTCCAAACAAGGTCTGCAGGCTCCAAAAATCATTGTATGGTCTCAAGCAGTCAGCTCATCAGTGGAGCATCAAATTGCATGCAGCACTCACCCAAATGGGATTCAAGTGAGTTGAAATGGACAGATCTGTCTACATCTACTCTGATGGCCATGTTCGCATGTTTGTGCCCGTTTACATCGATGATATCACCATAGCTTGCAAGGACAGAGCTGCGATTGATAGAGCTGTCAAGCAGTTAGCTGAACACTTCAAATGCAGATATCTTGGTCCGACGGAGTTCTTGCTTGGAGTAGGCATCACCAGATATCGCAAATCACGCACAATCGCTCTACACTAATGCCAGTTCATTCTAGACATTCTAGAATGCTACAACATGATGGATTGCAGTCCTGTGTTGACTCCTATGATTCCTGGCACTGTTCTCACCAAGGAAATGGGCGCTTCATCACCAGAAGATTTGCAATTCATACAAAATGTTCCCTATCTCAGCTGTACTGGTTCGCTTCAATATCTCGCCTCCATGACCCACAGTGACATTGCACATGTTGTTGCCTATCTTGCATGCTTTAACAGCAATCCTGGTCCAAAACACTGGGCAGCAGTCAAACATCTTTGCGCTATTTGAAGGGTACACTTGATCACAAGTTGCACTACTCGGGTGAGCTGGGTCTAGTGACCACAGCCGTCTCGCATGTTTCCGAACTCACCACTTTTAACAGTCAGTGCCATAGGTGTCATTGAAAAAATTGGCCCAACCAGATATAGATGCATGGAGATGATATATTCCACTCAATACTGCTGCTGAAAACTTGCAATATACCCAAAGGTTCTGTCCAACCTTAAAATAAACTGCAGAGTTCAGAAAGAATTACATAGCTTCTGTATCATCTGTTGCAGGTGTATGTTCATGATCTGCATAATGAATAGTCTTGCAGTTACTGCAAGATACAGAAACAACTGGACATTCTGAAATACATCTATGCCTTTGATTAAAGTCACAGTTGGAATATCCCAAGGTCAGGTATTTTGTGTTAAAGAACACTGATTGCAACCTGATGTTAAACAGACAGACAAGTTTGGGCAAATAAGAAGGGTTGGTTGGATAGAATTATGTGATGTATGTTGCGAGGTATCTGTGAATTTCTGTCTTTGATTATATGGATAGAGGCCCAACACTTGTGAAAATTTGCTAAGTTTCACTGACAAAAGTGTAACATCTTGATTCCTGGTGGTTGCAGTCTCAATCAAAGATAATTCAGACTCTGAGAATAGAGTAACTGCATTATCAGGCCCAATTTTGCAATAATTTCACAGGCCAAACATTTAATCCATGGTGTTGCCCTACATCCTGCGTCCTGTTTAAAATGCAAAGAGCATAGCTCTGTGTTGTTGGTCATGGACAGTAAAACCATGATAACAGTTGGAAGCAATATTTTCGGACCAAAATTGTTGATGATAAAGTCACTGAAGTCTTTGAAAACCATGTCAGAAAAAGGAGCAGCCTGGGTGCTTGCCATAACATGTGGAATCAACAGTAACACCAAGAATGCCAGAGATAACTGTGAGCTCAATGAAGTACAAGTAAGCAGATAAATCAGGGTTCCCAAATTGCTGAAAAGACCATCTTGACAAAAACAGAGTGTTACAACTTCAGGCTTATATTCATGAGCGTGGATAAAGCTGACAGTCAAGTATTCAAGAACAGCGAGTTCAAGCATATTGAGTAAGAGATGATTAGATTCTCAAGAACTAGCTAAAAATAATAGCAGTGTCTACTGGCTATTTAAGCATTTTGAGTATCTACAAATATAGTATGAGATGAGTCCAAGTGAGTCAGAACATAGGATGAATGAGGTCTTTACCCTCACCCAGGTATTCCATGTGGAGTCCACCAACTCCATGCCAGAGTTGGTGGACTCCACATGGAGTTTGGTGACACTTTTTTGCAGATATCCCAGCCATTTAGAGGTGGAGCCTCCACATGGAGTCCAGCCGGAATCCACTCATCCTCCATGTGGACTGATGTGGAGGATGTGGAACTCCATCTGGACTCCATATGGAACTACATTTGGAGTTCATGTGGACTCCATATGAGTTCCATATCCTATGGATTCCATGTGGATTTAACCTATGAATAATGTATATCAATATGAATACACAATTTTAGTGTCAGATTCAAATAGACTCCAGGTGGAGGAAGGTCCCCGGATTTTATTTATATTTTATTTCAATTTATAAAAATTAAGAAAAGAATTACAATAGGTCAGAATTGAACTCTCGACATCACGGTAGCAATTGGATACACGTTCTACCATTAGACTAAACCGGCTTTGTTTCCGATGGAAATAACATGATTATATACCCGTGTTTCAGTCACACGCGGCCGCATGCAGTGGCGTTCAGCATAGTCGGCACGCAAACCACGCTAGCAAATATTTGTTTGTGGCGCGCGGCCAACGTTTGATCGTGGCACGGACAGCCACGTTGCCGCTTTTCCCCACTTCCCCCACCTCCCCACTGCCCCCTCCACTGCCACTCGCCGCCGTCGACTATCGCATCCATGATTGTGGACGATCGCGCAATATGGCCCCCAGACCAGGTCTGGAGCCCCCACATCCGCATCCGGACCCATCTCCACCGCCACACCCTCATCCGTGGCCCCCAAACGTGGCCGCCAATGTCTCGAATCGGACGCACAGGTGCCCAGCAAGCGCACACACAGCGGGGCTCGGGGGTACAAACGACGGCGATGACGATGCAAACAACCCCGACGGCGAATACGATGACTACGAAGACCGTTTGACGGCCAAACCAAGGAGTAGGGGTCCAAGGCGACGCGGCCGGTCAAGAAAGGGGCCCCGCAGGTGCGTATACCCTCCTCCGTTTTTATTCGCCTCACTGATGTTTTCAGCAGGAAACCTGCCCATGAAAAGGCCAGGGAGGAAGCTGGGGTCGATATACCCCACGACAAAGCCCTTACCTAGTACGTCCCTGCCCCTACCCTTTTTCTATTCACATTTAAAATTTTATTTCTTTGTTTTTACTTTTTTTTTTGTAGCACGGAACGTGTGCTCGAGACAAGCGGCACTACGGTAGCACCCCACCACGTCGCTCAGGGGCGCGTGTCGGCTGCCGCCCCGCCCCTGCCCTCGTCTCCGCCGCCAGCTCGTCCAGGCGACGAGGATGCTGATGCATACGCGGAGCCCGTAGAGGACAACCATGGCAACGACCAAGAGGACGGTGGATACCACGACAACGACAAGGACCGAGACCACGGCGAAGACCGCGACCACGACGGACCGAGACCGCCAAATATCGGCGAGGACCACGACCATGGCGAAGGCGAGAGGGCAGCGACCAGCGAAGGCGAGCGAGGGCCGCGACCACGACGAGCACGAGCATGGCCACGATGGCCGCCATGGCAACGACCACGGTGAGGACAGCGAAGGCAACAACATGGCCAACGACAGCCACGCCGAGGACAACAACGGCCACAACGATGACGACAACAGCGAGGCCAGGGGGAGAGGGTAGGCGTGATGCCGCTGCCGCCGCCAAACCTGCCCAGGAGATTGTACGAGTGGTGCACCTTGTCCATGCCAACAGCAGTGCACGCCGTGACCATGACAGGACCCCAACCCGCTCTGTGCATGATCCCACCACCCCTCATGGCCGTGATTTTGACAAGGCCAGCACCCGCCTTGATAAAGGTAAAGCAAGCACTGCTCGTCATCATGCCTATGGAGGCTCTAGTACCCCTCATGCACCTGTGCATCACACCTTCTACAGCCGGGACAGAGGCAATTCCACCTCTCGTTTCGTGCTCTTTCTTCTGAACATCGTCGCCATCAGTAAGGTGAAGTATCTACCACCCATCCTGATGAGCATGTCTCTCAAGGCCGAACCTCATCTTGCAGTATCTGTGATGATGGTATATTTATTTATTTTTATTTATTCGTAGTTATTAATATGTTGAATAGATGTTGTTATGGCCAGTCCACCTAAACATATCTCTGCTCATGGTTCATCTCGCTCATCAGGTGGAATAGCCAGAGGTAGAGCATTGGGTGGTCATTTCAATATTGCAGATGCTCAAAAGGTTTGGGATGATATTAATGTCCATGAAACTTCTGCTATTGGACCAAAGGAGAAGGGCAAGATCTTGGTCTATCAGTCTTCAATGGATCCAAATACTGTTGATGTATCGACAACTAAATCTTCATTTGCTGTTCGTGTTGCGGATATTGCACAGTACACAACCATTCAAGATATTGTCAGAAGGGTTGCACAAGACTATTCCCCAATTCAAAGTAAGTTTAATAACTTCAACTATTATTTAGTTTATTCAAATAAATTGATAATAGAATCTACTGTTCAATTGTTCTTTCTTGATGATGCTGACTGGATTGCATTTGGCCGATATGAGGCAATTACTCATCGAGATCCAGTTTTGAAGATAACATTGACTTGTTGAAGAAAGATGGTCTAAAGGTTGTTCACATTTTGGCTGTAAGTTTTATTGTAATTTTTTTCAATTAATTTGATTGTTTTTTATTTGTAGTCAACATATGATCTGAGTCCTGGTTTGATATCAGGATTACCAGGTCGTATTGGATCCATTTCTAGTCGATCTTCTTTACCATCTGGCTCTTACTCTGGTATTCGCTCTGAGTCTTCTCTCCATCACAACACTGTTGCAATAGCATCAGCACCTTTGACTATTCAAGAAGAGTCTGAAGAAGAGCCATGGCTTACTTCATCAGGCATTCCGACTCTTAAATACCCAGCGCTTAGCTGAAGAATTAGGCATTGATTCATATTATATGAATCGTTCTGGTAAAGGCATACGATTTTACTGGAGTCGTTATAAAGAGTGCAAAGCAGCAATCAAGAGAGCTAAAGAGATCAACAATAGTGGAAACTGGCCTGTCGATATTCCTAGCTATTCGCGAAGAGCATATCATTGAAGTTTTCATTGGGAAGTCTGCTTGGCACCAGAATTATGGGACACCTTTTACAAGTGTCAAGGATTACTATCCTGATTTGGTGGACTGGTTGGAAAATCCAGAAGCACCTAAAGAAGAAAACAAGATAGTCTGGGGAGTGGACAAGGCAGAGTACACTATAGCTGATTTGAAGGAATTTTGGAGAATCAAGGGACTTTGCGTAAATCCAAGACCAAAAACAGTCGACAATCTCTTTCACCATCTTCACCTTTAATTGGAAGAAGCAAGTCAAAGAATAATCGGGAACAGCGTAGAAGGTAGGCAATATTGCAATATCATTTTTTCTTCTGTTTTTCTTGTTTGAAAACTTCTTTTTCTTTTCTTTAAAAAAAAAAAAATTTAAAATTTAAAAAAAAACTAATATATATTTTGTGTACTTGTAGTCTGGCTTTTGCTTCAGTCTCTCAGACTTCCAACTCTGTAACATCATCTGATAGACATTTTAATGACACTGTCTATATCATATTCCATCTTGCAATTATCTTGTTTTACAATGCTGCTCGACTACCAGCATATCTGAAAGTACTTGGATCACTGGTGTTTCTTCCTTTGGTGTGCTACTCCTCAAACACAGCCATTTCCAGATATACCATTTTATGTCTTTAGTGAGTTTATCCAAAAGACATTTAACTCTGAAGTGTCTCTGGCAACAGTATTGCTGGTATTATTTTCAATGACAGAAAATCCTGAACTACTCAGCTTACATGCCCGACAAAAAATCCTGTCTTTCAAGGAGAACATAAAGTTGTATCTTCAGGATGGATAAGATCCTTATCTCGTGGCATTATGCATAAATTACAAGACACTCAGAAAACTCTTTTTCATTATGGTGAATATTCTAAAACTCACCGAGTTGCAAAATTGGCCTCAAACTTGATGCTCTTGCAATTTTGCTTAAGCTTACTCCATATGATAAAAATAATAGGTTTTAAGGGCAAGCTGCTTCCTGTATCATATGACAGCATTCAAGGTGTTCTTACAATTTGTCCAAATTCTATTGTATGTGTAAATATAGCCTGCAAACCTCGAGGTTTATTGCAAGCCAGTGCACCACGTTGATATTCCATTAGTCACCCTATACAAAGAAAATATCATTTATCAAGATACTCCAGTTCTGATGGGAAAA
>JAJIRX010000205.1:0-71723 GCA_023853785.1 Psilocybe azurescens | reverse complement strand
GTCAACAGTTTGAAAGGGAAATATCGTTAGTTCGTTAGCAAGCAAATGTAGTTTAGGGTATGGTCATGTAATATCAAATTTCAGTATATACCGACAGCGTATCCCAACTACGTCTCCTGTGAAGAGTCGCGTTCTCCACCGTGTCCTGTGAAATCGCCAATCTCGTATAATATATGCCATACTCAGTCGACATTGTGCGCGAGGACGGGTAAGAGTACACGGAGCCCTCCGACAGGTCCAGAGCAGCAACTGACCGATGAGATGGATCAATAGGCTCGAAGATCGAAGAAGCAGAAGAAATGACCGAGGTTTGTCGTGATTGCATCATGGCCTGGAGTAGTCTCCTGTGAAGAGTCGCGTTCTCCGCCGTGTCTTGTGAAATCGCCAATCTCGTATAATATATGCCATGCTTAGTCGACATTGTGCGCGAGGATGGGTAAGAGTACACGGGGTCCTCCGACAGGTCTAGAGCAGCAACTGACCGATGGGATGGATCAATAGGCTCGAAGATCGAAGAAGCAGAAGAAATAATCGAGGTTCGTCGTGATTGCATCATGGCCTGGAGTAGTTCTTCTTTAAAGGCGCCATCATATCTACGATGCGCGTATTCTGTATCTTAGGAGGTACTTGTGCATCGGTGAACCATGTCAACGTCTTGTAGTACATCGATTAAAAAAGGTAACCATATACTTTAGCGAATTCGATTTTGTTTAAACTGTTATAACTTACCTGATATATAGAACCTACATTCTGGGGTTGAATTCCTCTCGACAAAGCACCCAGGATCCACCCCATCTTGATATCCTCCCCTCCGCTGAATTCGAGAGTTTCCGAGTTTCAAATGCTGAGTCGGTTATAAGCTCCCTCCATTCATCGCAGTAGAAACATGGGCGAGATTGCTGGCAAATGATATTATCAATCAGTATCCGTGCGGATATGACCAGGAGTCTTATAGGTTTATCCCAGAACGCAGGAGTGTTACCCAGCTGCAGAAGTGCCTTTTCGGCGGCGAATAGTAACGAAAGGGCGTTACGTGGGGTAATCATTTCACTCAATGATTCTAGCACGGAGGAGAGAACGTGGTCCGGAAGCAATCCCAGCTCTTGGGTACACCACCCTGGACCAAACATACCAACCAAGGCTCTTCGAGTGCCCTGTTCCAATATCGGATCCAGAATATCTGGCTCCAAAGAGAATGACAATATACGTGGGGCGCGACGGACACATTGGCGGCACGAGCAACCTCCTAGAAGCAACATGTTTTTCCACCTCCCACCAGTAAATTGATAGTACTCAGGCGGGGTGAGAGATGCGGAGAACGATCCGTGAAGCATATCGGAGATGATATGTGCGACTATTAGGTTTTTCAATGAAGGAATCTGGAGAAAAACTGCCGCTCGATAAAGTGCGATTGTTGTCGAATAGTCACTGGTGAACTGCGTAAGTGGAAATTGCAGTACACTCGTGTATAGAAAGCGAAGTGTAAAATCCACAGTGACAGGATTGAATGGCGGGGACGGCAGTGGAACAATGAACAAATCATCGGGCCTTTGATAAACGATATCGGGGGTGTCTGGTCCTAGAAGAATTTTGCGGAAATACGGTGATCGTGCCGCAAGGATAGACTTGTGGCAAGAAAAGACGCCTACTATCCTCTCTTCGTCCTCTACGTCGCGATTGTTGGATGATGGCACGACTATCTGCATATCCGAGAAAAGTCGTTTTTGCAACAGGAAGTAGAGATCCTTACGGATCTTAGTGGTGCTCATTTGATGTAGAAAGACTCGTTTTCCGGTGTAATGATCAGTTATCCCCTTCCCGTAAATTTGGCTTAGGCTAGAATACAGGGAGGTGGACCACATTCCCATGATGTCGTGCTTTTCCTCATCCGAAAGAATGAGTTGAAAAGAATGAGCGCTTTTCGATGGAAAGGAGTTGAGATATTCGAGTAGGCCGCTGCCAGCATTGATCGGCTCATATGAAAAATATCTTTCATAAGAGCCAGCGGTTGCTTCAGCATTAGTAAAATCTAGCACGAGTGACTATTATAATGAGATAGCCTGTACATATCAATAAAGGTAAACACTTTACCGAGTTGAGACGTCCTTTCCAAATCTTCTCGTCTTTCTCAAACGTCTCGTCTCTACTCCTCTCGCGTGCGGCCGTCTCCCAAACAAAAGATGGCAGAGCTTCTTCGAGTTCTGCTCTCCATGTAAGCATTGTGTTATGAGAAGTTAACTGCAGCATCTCATCCGACAAGTTTGCTGCATCGGGAAATGTGATGTCCATTGTACGGGCTAGGCGATGATTAAGGGCCGTCTGATAGATAATTGTAGTTACTTTCAATCACTGTTCGGACAATGATTGGCATAGAGTGTGAAAACGCACTTTAGTTGCTGGAGTCCAGTACTCGAGAGACTCCAGTTATATATATGGCGCTCTGCAATGGAGTACCTCAGCTATATGGTTGACAGGATAGACATTGTACACTACACACCAATGCCACCAAACTTCAAAGTACCCACGCACGGATACAGGACCGTGTCCCGACGGGTCACACAGCCAGGCTGTCATGTACCGAAAGGCACGCAATTGAAGTGTTCATATTATGATTACCCACCCGCCATTCCATAGAGAGTTGCTCTAGTACTCGTCAGGCTGTGCTCGATTCCTTGATAGTTGTACAGAGAATGCTGCACCGACTCCGTCAGAGGGAAACACTGCCTCATGATATGTGGATACTGAAATAGTTGTGTGATTAAAGTTTGGAGAAAGAACACAGAGGTCGGAGAATGTCGGATTTGAGTCGATCCTAAGCAAAATTCACATCACGTGGAATACAACATAACGCGACTCTTGACGCGATTTCGAGATCAGGGCGCTACATTGGCGATACATAATACTATTCGAACTAATAAGGAATTTAAAGGTAGCTTCCGTCCCATTTACTCAGAGATATTAATGGTGCCACATCGTACTTCTGTATCATAGACGGTGCAACAAGATATGACAATATCATTGCGTTAGTATGCGCAGTGCTTCTCCGCAATAAATAAATAAATAAATAATCATAAAGACATCAAGTGCGTTAACTACAATGCTATTTGTTTATGTATAGTACTCTGTAGAGATCGTCTTGCAATCCCTCGGTCCTCAGACAACGCTCTTGGTCTTGTATTGGGCACTCGCGTACGAGGACTTTGGATCGTATTGATTACCGTCAGCGTAGTCCACTGAGTCGTTGATAGTTTCCATTCTGAGCGACACGGAGGTTCCCTTGCTCGCAGCGAATGCCGAAGTTGTTTGGCCAGGACCAGATGCCGCTTGGAATTTACTGGCGACCGTAGTTGAGCGCTGGGTATCTGATGTGCTACTTCCAGGGACGAGATCCAAATGGACAACCAAAACAATTAATGTCGGAAGTATACCCTTTTTACAGAGACAGAATTTTTAGCTTGCCGTATACAATGAGACGAGTCCTTGTGGCAGAATACTCACGGCCAATGGAATTTGAAGGTCCAAGACAGTATGAATACCGTTGCTGTGTATATCATCGAGGATCAAATCGATGATCTAATCAATATATCAGATAATGGATGAAGACAAGAGCGAGATATAAATTTTCAGGTCTCACCTGAGACAGAGCATAAATGGCACCAGACTCGATAATAAGCAACAGAATGCCTTTATATTTGCTCTGGGATTTCGTTGATGGGGCGCGTCCAAGAAGTTTATTCATTTTCCATTGCATGTACCTGTCGTATTATTGGTTAGAGCCGTTTCTCTTATTTTCAAACTAAAAGAGATGGCACCATATCCGTCCGGCAATTAGCATCGTGGATAGAAGAACATTTGTGACGAGGAGGGCGGTTGCCACATCTCCAATTCTTGGTCTATGAGCGAATGTCACGAGCTTGGCGGCTTCAGCAAAGCGTACGCCTGATATATTTTAGGAAGGACGTCAGAAGACTCCTCATACGCATATACGAATGAAAATAACCCACCAGCTGAAGCAAGCATCAATAGGAATGGCAGGGCGGCAGCTAAATAACTTCGGCCCCAGACCACCCACACACGCCATATGATGATCATGTCGCCGATCAAGAACTACCCGGTAAACAATTAATCGGAAATTAGAACGAATCACATTGAACTTGTTTGAATAAGCGGTACCTGAACAGTGGCAATAGACGCTTGTGCTTGTGCATTCGCAATGGGCGTAACAGTATGGGTGACCTGTTGGATGACGAGTCCCAGGTGCACACACGCCAGCGCCCACATAATTATTCCAGCTATAAACATGATCCTATGAATCATGGGCATTGGCTTAGGCCGCCTAAAACGCCATGATTTGAGCATAATTCAAAGTTAAAAGGGTTTTGTCCCTCTCCGTACATTAGGAGCCAGAGGATGACAACAACCAATACGCAGTACATCCCTGAATATTTGGGAATAACGTAAATACCTGTACTGAGACCGGTTGAATGATGGACGCACCCTGCAATACAGACTCGCACATAACCTCTACATAGTGGAGCTGAGCGGTGTTGGGTGTGCCCATGACTGTAGAGCTATAGTACCAGTGGATATCTGGTATTGGGGATCAAAGTAGGGTTGTTAAGTCAACGAGGAGCCGGCTTCTCCGTTATGTACTAGTCCTCACCAGTATAATTATGGTTCCCATACCGCTACAGAGGATTGCAAGGAGCTCGGGACTTGACAGGGGCTTTCAAGCATGATGCATGGCATTAGATCCGCGTCAGTCATCTAATCGCAGCTTGCGTGCTCGCTGCCAAAGAAATAAGATTGAATGATCATCAAAATTGTCTGTTTTCCAGCAAAATCTATTTATAAATATGGCAAATAAGAGAAATTGCTGCCTGAAAGAGGGTTAGAAAGACATGTCAATGGCAATGAATTTATTCGGTGTGCACATAGAACCTATATATGGAAGGCGGGTGTACAGCGCCCATTGTCGACGTGCCTGTCCTGGGCGACGTCGTTGCTATTTTTCGATGTCCCATAGTGGATCATCATCCGAGCCCATAGATACTTCTCTGGGATATGGTACACTAGTTTACATATGTAGATGTCTATCGATGAAAAGTAAGCTCAGTTATACCCGAGGATTCTGAGTCGCTCACACTTTAACTCCCAAGTTCAGGGTGTTCCTTCGTTTTCTCACCTTCAGCGTATTCTTCTCCACCCGTGGAACTATACGTTTAAAGCAAAAACGATCTTAAGTCCGCCATGATGCATGTGCATGATGCTTGATTCTGTATTCAGAATAACCCATCCACTACAGATGACACTAAAAATAGCTTTAATAAAATTATCTCACGATGACTAAGATTTCACCTGAATATCCCAGGCTGTTGATGATCAGACAATAGTACGGCTACCGTGGGTTTGAGCCTGCTTTCAACATTCAAGCTTACTTCTGCCACCCACCTGATATCCATGAGTACAGAAGAAACTCCACTCCTCGCAGATGGAGTGGAGACGCACAACGACGTATACAGACGCTTCTCTCCTCGTAGAAAAAAGGCCATCATTGGTATGGTCTCGGGCTGTGGTCTAATTCCATGTAAGTACAACATCCTACCTCAAGAGGCAAATTGTAAAAATGTCCAGATTGATTACATCTCTCATAGTTTTTGTCACAGGAACTTTCACCCCGTCCATCTCTCAAATTGCAAGAGACCTTGACACCACAGGATCCGTCGTAAAGTAAACTCCTCTCAGCACTCATGCCAGCCCGTCAGTTGATGAAAGCGTGTTGATGGGTAGCTATGCAATAAGCGTATCATGGATCGCAGCATCGCTCGGGGGTTTAATCGGAGGCTCCTATTCGACATTTTGTAAGGATGAACACAGCCCTCATTATCTTATCATTGGACGGCCTGGGTCGCTGAACTTCCTCCAGATGGAAGAAGAGTCATCTACACATTTTCTCTACCAATCGTGGCCTTGGGATCTATAGGGGTCGCGACGTCACGGGATGTGCCTTCTCTTTTATTCTGGCGTTTCTTTCAATCTCTCGGTGCTTCACCGAGTCAAGTGCTGGGAGCAGGTGTAATCGGGGATGTCTATAAGCTAGAAGAGCGCGGCAGAGCCATGGCTATTTTTTGCGGTCTGTATAAATCAACCGTGCTCTCATATTGCAATGTTGACGGAGGATAATTAGACATGTCTTATCGGGCCGTCCTTGGCGCCAATTGCAGGAGGTGCGTGTAACTCCATGAAGCCCATAAATACTCCTCTGATAAGCTTTAAATAAAATAGGTTGGGTCACCTTTTATTACTCGTGGAGAACTATGCAGGCCTCACTGGGAGCCGTTGCATTCATATCGTTCGTCTTCATGTTTACTTTCTTCCCGGAAACAAGTCAGCCAGGTACTCGGGGTATCGACAAGCTACGAACTCAAAACGGCCCTGATTCTCAAAACAAAAGATCGGGTTCGTGTTCATTAATCCGTTTCGACTTATGCTCCTACTTCGCAGTCCAAACCTGCTGGCAATCGTGAGTCTTTTGTATAATTAAATGATCGTCGTTATCCTCATTTTACATACGTAGTCTGTTATACTGTCTGCTTCACTGATGACAGTGTTTGGTATGTTGTTCTGTTTTGTAAAGATTCGAGCAATGGGGTAACACATTAGAATGAAGCAACATTGGTTCCCCTGGTGTACACAATGGCAAGTCCCTACCGGGCACACAATACGGTTCACCTTTTCATTGATACATTTTTATAGGGTGAACGGTACAACATAACAAACGAAGCGTTAATTGGACTGTGTTTCTTACCTGCCGGCTTAGGGAATATAGGCGAGACTTGGTTAACTTTCTAATCACTAACAGTCTGATACTGAACCTCTCTAACACTGGCATGTAGCGGGAGCAATCGTAGTAGGTCGTATTTCAGACTACACAGTTATCAAATGGCGCAAGAAGCGCGGAGGCATATGGTATCCCGAGGACCGGCTGAGGGCAGCTATTGTTCCGATGGCCATTCTCGTGCCAATTTCCCTTATCGCATACGGTGTCGTCAATCACTTCGTCGATGGACAACTGGGCCTGACGATATGTCTTGCGTGTCTGTTCCTAAACGGTCTCGGTGTCTGTCTTTCACTGTAATCTGTCGCTATCTCGCACTCTTACTGACCCATTGTACGAATTTACCAGGTAGAGATGGCCTTTGGACCATGTGCTGCGTACCTCATAGACGTCATGCACTCTAGGAGTGCGGAGGCACTGGCCGCAAACAGGTGCTCTGTCTACTCCCACATCACAGAGCATTCTGACTGATCTACAACCCTCATATTCACAAGCGGTCTCCGATCTATTTTAGTCGCCACAGGTATCGCATTTGTTCTCCCCATGATCAACCACTTCGGGATAGCCATTACGAATACCATATTTGCTCTGAATACATGGATCGCGTTTGGGTAAGGGTCTATCTTTGCTTTCTTTTGCGTTACAGAATTTTATTTAATGCTATCACCTATCCCCTAGACTTCTCTGTTGTATCATAAAATATGGCGATCAAATGAGGGCCTGGATTGACGTTGGGTTTTCAACTACTGATAACAATTAAACACATTCAGAGCTAACTGTTCCCACCTTCCCGTGTGCAATACACAGCTCTCTTTGATACCCATAAAGCTGAGAAAATTCAACTAAATCTGGTAGCGGCTCATGTTGTGCCTGAGAGCTTCATCGGACCCGCTCGTGCTTACGTCGATCAGTCGATCAGTTGTCTAATACTCTAACCACTCTAGTCGTGATGCACATGATCATTCGAAAGTGGGCCGACGTTCTATGTAAAGCTCATGCGTGTCTCCTTCCAGAATTATATTGACTGTCAGTTCCACGGCACACATGAGAGGGACCATATCTCTGACAGCTCCGCAGCAATCCGTTGGCCAATTGCCGTGACAAGTGGACACTGGACACGTTGAGAGGGCCAATGAACGTCTGCGTATCATGAGGATATCAATAGCTATCGTTTTCATGCTTAAATCAACCGATACCGCTGTAGCTGGTCCACCGTACAAGTCATTGAATAGCAGTGAGGAATCGAGGATGCTTATATTGTGAACCAAAAGGCACGATAATGGCCTTAGATCGTGATCATCGGATAAAAAGATGTATATCACAAACCTCTTGGCTTCTATCGAAGATAGCAGGTCATCGACGTTTGATTTTGGTTTTGAGGATGGATCATGGTCAATATATGGAAGGGTATCAGAGATACCATAATCGCCTATCACGATCAGAAACAGGGAGTAGAAGTAGCTCATACCCGTCAAGCTTAAGCGTTTGAACCGGAAAAGAGGTCGTATTATTTACATACCACTACTCACAATGGTTCTTTAATCAGATCCAAGTTTGAGGCAAAACTCGATAGGAACTGGATTCACGTACCTTTGCGACACGGGGTAACTCGTCTTTAGACAGACGGAGAGCTGGGATGTGCCAACTTGAGAAGACCTTCTGATACCCCTTTCGCAATATCAGACTAAGCCGCCCTCGTGCATTGCAATCAAGAAAGTTATACTATTCAGCTGCATCTGTGGTATCTTCTTACTAGGAGTATCCGAGGAGGGGCTCTTGCTATTTCTGCTCGTGAAAACTATGGCTTTATCCTCTGAGAGCGTGATAAAGGTGTTCATATCGTCTGGAGCTTTTGGAGTTTTGTATTCCCTTGTCCCATTCCGACACCAGCGATGAAGTTCACCTGCATTTTTATTGCCTCTTGTATTGCCACTGTTGCCTCAGCGGCGGCCATTGGGCAATCCACGGAATCAACAATGAATCTAATCATGTGTGGCTTGACTAGGATCAAGCACCACTTTACCAAGCTTGCTGCTGCCATAGATCATTTCCCTCACACCGGAGTTTCTGGTGCAAACGTACGAGTCGGTGTACCCAAGCGGACATATCACAAACCTGATTATTTTACACATCAGGACATTCATGAGCACGAAGCAACTATACACCTCCTTTTTGGTGACTTGAATAACAACCTGGCGGTTCTTCCAAGGCCCGTCTCCCAGGAGAATGCGAATAGAATAGTAAAACTCTATGAAAGCTTCTCGCCGACTATAGTCCATTCTTTCGATGGGATCGCCGCCAAGGCCCCTGCATTCATGGCCATTTCCGCTGCCGTAAAAATGAGCCAGGATTTGACCAACTCTGCCAACCAATGTGAGCCAGTCGCTGGGCAGATAATGTCGCTCACACCAGTCAGTATTCGCCTCATTTTCGGCACAGTATAACCAGAGCTGATTCTACATGACATACAAGTCGTCTATGACAGAGACGGTCTCAACCATGTTTAATGCGATTGATGTTGCCAGAGAGATGGCGTCTGCAGCATTGCAATAAAGAAACCACGAGAGCACAAAGAGCAAAGAGCACAGCAAGATGAATTTGCGGCCGGAGGGAAACGAACGGGAGATAGTGGCACATATCTACAATTGGCACTGTTGTGAGCAATAGAAATCGGTTAAAGGATCGCTCTGAAGGGACCATGGCCCACACCCCTAGAGTGCACACCGCGCATTCCATACAATTCCCAAGCCTGAGTAAAAATGTGATTGAGTATCAAGAACCGCTCGTAAGGATTCACCTAACAACGAAAGAGCGATTGCCAACTGAGAATTTCCATAATGAGGCAAAGCAAGGAGGAGTCAATCCGATGGGGCAGAAGATGTGGCATGCCCATATGACACTTCTATTTGCGCATGGTCTGCGTACGCCATCGCTTCATTCGCAGAACGCCGACAGGTGACCGAGACGGAGATAATAGCATATCCAGATATGAGTTAGAAGAAAACCACGGCACCCAAATCCTTCAAGGGTTTTAAGCTTTATGCCTGACGACCAGATAGTATCCAACACTCGAAACCAGCTAACAGTGCGCCGACCTTAGATGGTACTGTCTGTTGCGTTCACAAGGAAGAAGATATAAACCGGTACCCAGAAAAGTAGCTAGTAGTTGTGGGGATAGGGAGGTTGTGGAAATGGAGGATGATGAAGGAAAGGAGTAGATTACGTCGGCTCGGAACGGAGAGTCTCAGCTAGTCATCGGAATGAAGAGTTTGAACCAAATGTGACCGAGTCATGTGATATTTGCGAAACGCGCGCTGGGTGGGTGTAACACGCCTCGGAAAGTGTGATAGGGGAAAGGACTCATATACTAAGGAGTATGGTTCTCTATGCATTCCTTTCCCATCTCTAGAGAACGGTATATACATTAGATTGACTCCTGTGTACTCCATGTTAATTCTATCTGCCGTCTATCAAGGATGCTGAGCGGTGATCCTTGAGTCTTGTCAAAGCTGACAAGATACACGGGACTCCTGTATTAAAAATACCAACCATATCGAGCCTGCCAGAGTTATGCTATGTGGTACGCATAGAGAAGTACAGAAATTGACATTTTGTCTCTGGAAAAGCTAACTTATCTCGAAGTGTTATGTCAGCCCCTAATATAAGACGAAGAAAAGCTACATCACTAGCTATTATCGGAGATGCATATGTACTAAATACTTGGCAGCAAGCGATGGACAAATGGGTCTATTAATAGATGTTAAGACAGATGTTATGAAGAACGCATTCCATGAGGAGCCTGATTTCGCGTGAAGCATGGATCATACCTTGTATACTTTCAATGATTTCTTTGCTGTAATTCTCATGTCATTCAGTTGGTACCCAATGCCTCATACTTGGAGGTAAATGGAACACATGGGAGATATGACTTTTGGAGGGGTAGAGAAGTATATAAGATGAGCGGGGGCTCTTAAACTCATTAGAATTAAGAATTCTCTTTCATCGCTCTAAAGCCTGCTGCTCATTTCGAACTCCAATAATGAAATTCTCTCTCGCTATTGTTGCGTCTTGCATTGCTGTGGCTTCAGCGGCTTCTGTTGCTACAACCACTGCATCGACGATGAAGATCATTATGGATGACTTGTCGAAAATTGGGAACCATTTCACCAAAGTTGCATCTGATGTTAACAAGTTCCCTCAAACAGGAGCTAAAGGAGCAAGTGTACGTCCATATAGTATATCTACATACCACTAGAAAGCATATCGCTAATAATCGGTCTTTTCAGGACATTCACGCGGATGAAGTCGCAATCCATACGCTTTTATAGACGTAAATAACAACCTAGGAGTCAGTAGAGAAAACTTCTCACTTTGTGTATCCTGATCTTACCCACTATTCAGCTCCTTTCGAAGCCCGTATCCGTGGCGAATGTCAAGAAAGTCGTTGCTACTTATAACAGCTTCACTCCCAACATTCTTGATTATTTGAACGGCATCACGACCAAAGCATCGGGCTTCAAAGCCCTAGGGTCCGTTGAAACTAACACCATGTCCACTGATTTGTTGTCGTCCGCTGCCGTATGCAGGGCTTTTGCTACAACAGTCTTGTCAATCACTCCGGTTAGTATTCGGGAGCCGTTATCATATAGAAGTTTACTGATGGGATATGCGAATTAGCCTACCATGACAGACGCTGTAAATACCATGTTCGACGAGGTTGATACGGCCAGGGAGAACGCTTCAGCTGCACTTGCTTAGCTAGGGAGCTCGGTGGTCTCGGTCATTGAATTGAAGCCAGTAGGATACTATGCTTCACAGATTTTCGGAATACTCGATACGACCTTACGAACCTTTTCACTTCCCAAGTTAAAAATACAATTAAATACTACAAGAGATGACAAGTAAACAAATATTGACAGAGAGTTCTGTTTCTGAATTATGTGAAAGTCGTCAGTACTGGCTCCATTAACAGGTTCAACTGTGATGCTAACGGTCCGTCAGATAAGTCGCTTGGCGTGAGAAGTTGCGAACGCAACTATGAGTAGAGAGATCGACCAACCGAGAGCTAGGTATTGGGTTGGTGAATAAATGAGCATTGAATCGATCGCCATTGCTCTACGAAGTAATTATGGTAATAACGAGGATAGAAGAGCGAGTCACGGCTTCAACTTCGAGCCCTGAATGAAAAGGTCCGGGCATAGCGTGATGTACCTCTTGTCTACAGTCCAGAGGCAGATTTGCCTCGAGGCTGATACATTCACATCAGCACAGCCCAACGGAGTCATTCACAAAAGAGGAAAGCTAGATCATGGATGACGAAGTCTAAAAATTGTCAAACGCAATTCGCCCACGCCCAGTTGACACCCTGGAGAATATCTTGCAATTGGTGTCAAAAACAATTAATCACCCGTCAGTGTCGACGTTGGCTTCTTTACCCTTCTCTACCTCTCCATTTCCCTTTAAATTAGACATAGCTATTGTAATCGGCCGTCCATCTAGGACATTGGGTGTAGAACTTGTGAGACATTGGATTATATTAATAGAGCCACTTGTATTGCCTTTCGTAGACGTCGTGTCACTTGTGTACGCTATCATAGGGAGGTACGGCGGCGATCAGTGCCTGCCCTGAGAGAAGTGATTATCCCTTACAGTATTAGGCGCAGACAAGCATTTTCTGCCTACGGATAATTAGAGACATATAACTCAGGAACGCGACAGGGAAGTGGTACAGTTGGGTCATTCTGCAAAAGCAGATAGGTAGCAAGCGCCTGGCAAAAGTGTGAAGGATATTAATAGATTATCTTTGTAAATCTTTCACTACGGAAGCTGTAAGGTGCCTCATTTCTCGTGGAGGGGATCATTCGCAGAGTATGGCGAAGGTATTTTCGGCATCTCGTTTTCGTATATCGGTTCAAAGATTCTCATGTCACTGGGTTGGTACTCCACGCATGATTTTTTTAGACATAGATGGAACACATGGGTACTCTCGAAGCATCTTAGACTCGCTGGGAGAGGTATTAAAGACGAACTTACTTTTTGATTCCCTAGAATTTCTAATTCTCTTCCAAAGACCGAAGATCCAATGAAACTTTCCTTCGCTATTGTTGTGTCTTGCATCTCTGTGGCCTCAGCGGCTACTTTGGCCACGACCACGGCATCGACCATGAAGCTCATCATGGACGACTTGTCCAAGATCGGGACACATTTCACCAAGATTACTACCGATGTTAACAAGTTCCCTGAGACGGGAGCTAAAGGAGCAAGTGTACGCTTATGGCTACATCCACTCAGGTACCACATCACTAATCGATTGACTGCCCAGGACATCCACGCAGATGAAGTCGCCATTCACACTCTCTTCTTAGACGTGAATAACAACCTAGGAGTCAGTACAACATAAAACCTCCGTTCTCCTGCTCTAATCTGACCATTTTTTAGCTCCTTCCGAAGCCCGTATCTGTGGAGAATGTCAAGAAAGTCGTATCAACTTACAACAGCTTCACCCCCAACATTCTTGATTACCTCAATGGCATCACGGCAAAAGCCTCGGATCTCAAATCCTTAGGCTCCTCTGAGACGACCACCATGTCGAATGATTTGGCTTTATCCGGGGATGCATGCAGGGCATTTGCTACGACGGTCCTGTCGATTACTCCGGTTAGTCATTAAGCAATCTCCGCAGGAGAGAAGTGTACTCACTGTGTACTGGATTAGCCTACCATGTCAGATGCAGTAAACACCATGTTCGATGAGGTCGATACGGCCAGGGAGAATGCTTCAGCGGCCTTCGCCTAGTTATACTTGGTTACGCAAGATGATTGCTGTTTTAAGAGCGAGCAGGATATCAATTTTCATTTTCATTGTCAATATATTGAAAGATCTTGCTAAGTTGCTATTGGAGAGAGGCCAGTAGATATAGGTTATTTTATTCGCGTTAATCTCCAATCTACTAGCACAAGTCCTTCGTTTGGCGCTTTCATATCCCAATCCTGATGCCCACGATTATCTAAAATCCTCCAAATGACATATATCTTAAGAGGATCGAAACTAGTCTGTATCCTCATTCGTCAGCGCTGGGTAAGAACTTCGCTTCGATTTCCAAATAATCTAGGGGTCCGTACCTTGCCCGCATCAGGTCCCGTAAAGCATAAGGACTGTCTTCCAACGTAGAGAAGATTCGGGAATTCAAGTACAGACTTTTTAGGCCGAGAAAAGCACCTTGTCGGGATGAGAAATACATAGGGCAAGGGGGAGAGCTATTAATAGACAATACGATTTTGAAGACGATTGACTTGCAGCGATGCACTTGTGGAAGAAGAGCATTGACGATGATAGTGACTCTTGTGCGTTCGATATCCCTATCTACGTCCTTCGTGGTAGTCTCTCGGTTGAAAACGACGACCTCCAAGCCTTCAATGCCTTGATATCACAAGAAGACGTCGAGGAAACGAGAAGGTGTAGTGTTGATATTGAAGCAAACTTTGCTTCTGGGATCTCGACCAATATATCGCGCAAAATTTTGCAAACAGAGGCTGCGTTTAAGAGAAAGAACATGGCGCCATGATGTTGCAGTCTGTCTGTTGCCTTCCATGACTTACTTCGTCTTCTTAAACATGTACGAGGTCATAAGGTATATCTCGTCGATTTGGCTTAGCGAGATCAAATGAAGTTTGATAATTAATGTATGAATCTCCGCTGGCAAATCAACGAATGAGACCATTTTCAACGTAAAGTATACCTGGGAGTGCACAGATTCTGGAAGTGGGAATTCAGAAGAAGATAGGAAAGGTCGAAGCCAGATACCGACTTGGTTTCTCGATAAGAAATGAATCACCCGTTGCTCACACTCTGGATGTTTTCCTGCCAAATATTCAATCATTATGCAACATTTATGTGTATCTTTTTGTATAATCCTGGGTTCATCATGAGTAGAGATACATCTGGTCCACGAAGGCCTCTGATTGGTTTGGCATCAAGTAATTAGCCCCAAATTACGGAAACGAAGCGCATATACTTAACTTTAACATAACTGATGCATAAGTTACTATGCGTTCAAAAGGAATTCCTTCACCTGCCATCGGTTCGGCCGGCATTGGGACAACGATAAGTAACGCCGGATCACATGCTGTTGAACGTTTGAGTCGAGCTCGAGTTGAACATTCGACCATTTGAACTTGATTTGAACTCTGCAAAAATAAAGACCTTTGGCACGTTCCGTCAGCGGCAATCTCATCTTGCATGTTCCATGTTTCATTGACATCACTTGCTACAACTTACTACAACTTAGGAGCCGCATCCACCTTCGTCAGGCACGTTTATTCGGAGTTATAATGTTATGGTCCGGCGTTGACCGACCTACGCAACAACGTAATTACCGACATGTGGATTGGAAGACGAACTTCAATACTCCCACCCTCTTTCTCCATCCTCCCGACCTCCGAGACCTCGATGCACAGAACACTGTCATGTTACTCAAATTGGCGAGACATACGACTTGGAAGCTCTGAATTTGGGGGCTCGCAATCGTCTATCACCGGCCTGCAGCGGCCATCCAGTACCGTCGTCCATCTAATCGTATATTAATATCTGCTTTGGCCTTGCATCTCACATCACCCTTGTTCTGTCTCTCTATTACCGTTACACGCTGGCACTGGCGGACTGGTCTAAGGAATGTCTGACATGTACTACTACATCCTTTCGGCTCTGGTGTCCTCGCTCGGCGTTCTGTATCTTACCATTGTGAATTCTAAACGATACAAGGCATGCCTGCGTGTTTTCCTCTCTATATCCTTCGTTGTGCTCACTAACGCCCTTAACTCGACTGGTTTTCACCTGTACTCAACACGCGCACCACATTACACATCCACGCAAATCACCCACCCTCAGCTTTCTCACATCCCAACGATAGGACACTCCGCACCCCTCCTTTCATACATCTCGGCCTGGAAATATCTAAAAGACTCGGGATACGTGTACGATACTATCGAAGAAGGATATCGCAAGGTCTGTCTGATTCACGTACTACTAGAATAAGACACCCGGAATACTCAACTAAATCGTTTCTCGTCATTATTCTTGTCATGTATGAAAATCGAACAGCACCCTAGCGGAGTATTCAAAGTACCCACTCTGACTTCATGGGACGTCATCGTGAACGGCACCACCAATGTCGAGGAGATGAGCAAAGCCCCAATTGAGGTCGTGTCGAATAGCCTTGCTTTCGCAGAAGTATGATCATCCCCAATCCAATTACCACATACTCAATGCAATCCACATCTACACAGTTCCTCCAACTGGATTACACACTCGGCCGGGGGTGACGATCCACCCGTACCACGTCTCCGTCGTGCGCGCGGCGATCACGCGGAACATCGCGGCCAAGTTTGACGAGATGCGGGACGAGGTTGGGAGGGGGTATGCTCAGGCGTTTGAGAGGCTTAGGAATGATAGTGAAGGTGCCGTAGGGGAAGGTGGGTTATTCATGTTGTCTATTTTTATTCTTCTTTTTCCAGCTTATGAATTTCAATCCCAATAAGAGAAAGGGGGCTCAGGTGAATGGGTCGAAGTCCCGGTGTACCAAGTGACGATCCGCATCGTGTCTAAAGTCCTCGCGCGTCTTTCCGTGGGGTATCCGTTATGTGCGTAGTCCTATTCCTGTCTCACCACTGTTCCGTGTCTGACATTGACCTGACTTCACTTTCAACGTCACCTTCACGTTCGAACTTGGGACGTGACTTAAAAGGCGAGAACGAGGAATTCAGAGAACTATGTGGACGTGCGGTGCGCACGCTTGTCAAAGGCCGCAACTTGCACTTCTTCCCCAAATTTCTAAGGCCGTGAGTCGTCTATCCCTGTCTTCCTTGTCAACGGTTGTTTCGAACCATAACTTACATTACGTATGGGCGATAATTTCATCAATATAGAATCGCATCGAGGTTGCTCATAAATGTGCAGAAGGATCTAAAGAGGATGGCGGAACTCCTTGAGCCTGTTGTAAGGTTTAGACTGGAACAAGAGAAGGTGCATGGTGGCGGTGATTGGCCCGGCAAGCCTGTGCGTCCGTTTTGTCGTTCTTTTTTGTCCCTCTTCTGGTCTCAAACTCGATTATCTAGAACGACGTCCTGATGTGGTTGATGGATGAAGCTGAGAAGATAGGTCTGGAACGCACGCCCTTGGATCTTGCGACGCGCTTATACTTCTTGTCGTTCGCTTCGGAGGATATTGCGGTAGTGAGTCGCTCTTGTTCTTGTATTTGTCTATTATTCCACCTTTCCGCCTAAATTCAATTGAATCCCACAGGCTCTGACAAACGCACTCCGCATAATTGCATCCCGTCCCGCGGACGTATACCTCAACCCTCTCCGGGCAGAGATCGATCGTGTTCTTGCACAAGATGCTGGGTGGACGAAGAATGCGGTGGGGAGGATGTATATGCTCGATAGTTTTCTGAGGGAAGTGCAGCGGTGTTTTGATATCCAGCCGCGTACGTGTGTTGTTTCTTGTCTGTTCATGAAATTGGTCACTGAGCACGCCTTTATGTTCAACTCACAGTGCATGTCTCTAGAAGAACGATCAAGCCTTTCATGTTCTCAGATGGCACACTCGTGCCTCCTGGCTGCACGATGTACGCCAACTCGCATGGCATGTACCGCGATGAAGAGCGGTTCACAGGTGCGGGGAAGTTTGATGGATTTAGATATGTTATGCCCGGGGAGTCTGATTTTGATGGGGATGTGGGTGGTAGAGTCGCAGAAGGAAGAGAAAAAGAGGTTAATGGGGACGGGAGCGATAATGGGAATGGTGGTGCAGTAAGAAAGAATTCAGGCGATTCCGAAGAGACTGTCCAACGACCGACTGGCAGCTACAAGCAGCCGTTGCTGGCCAAGCCTGCGCTCGATTATCATGCTTTTGGGTATGGAAAACATGCTTGGTACCTTTCATTTGTCAATTATGTTTGTTCAAACCGGTTTTCTAACATGGCGAATCTCAAATCATATAGTCCTGGCCGTTTCTCTGCGACGTATCAGCTCAAGACGATGGTCGCGCATGTGTTGATGACGTATGATGTTCGAGTGAACATGCCCAGTGCAAATGAGAAGGATATTAGTGGGAAGGAGCGCAATGACAATATCAATGGGTATGATAGATACACAGTGCCGGCGGATAACGGGGATTTGAGACTTGCGGGAGAGCAGGATCGAGAGGGAGACGGAGGTGGGAGTAAGAGTGGGATGGGCGTCGGTACGAAGCTGTGGTTCAGGAAGAGGCGATGAGGCTTGCGTATGATAGTGCAATGCACCAATGGATTATGCGCATAACTTGCTGGTTACAGAACTGGATGCACCGATGTAGGCTATTATACTATGACCGTACGGCGTTTGGGACTGAAAACAATTGTTCTCGCGATCAAAAAGGTTTCACACAACAATGTTAGTTGCTCTGTGCCGAAGGAAGTAGGGCGTCGGGACGAGAGCAGATGGTACACGCCGCAGGAATTTCTTGGCCGACTGACATTGCGTATCATTTACAGGTGTGGCCGCCCACCACGCACGGAAAATCCAAGTGCAAAACGCATTCGGTCCGCGTGCCCACTCGGTGCAATCCGGCTAACGTCTAAAAATAAAGGAAGTAGCAGCGGAAGAAGGTCGCTGTCCGTTACCCATTTCCGGAGTTTGACGACTTCACAGACGGAGCGTCTTCAATTGACCATCTTCAGTATGGTATAAAGGTGAGTATGAGATGGCTGAAGTTATCATCATCACCCTCATCACCTACAGAGTCTTCACTGATCTCACACTTTGTTCAAACCCACAACAAAAATGAAGTTCGCCGCTACCTCTGCTGTCTTCTTCTCCCTCGCTGGCCTCGTCGCATCTGCGACCATCGCAAAGCGCAACTGCCCACAAGCAGCACGATTTGGCGCTCTTAGCGCCTTCCCGGTCACTGTTAGCCCAGGAGATGTACGTACCTCTTTCAATCAATAGACCCGCAAAAAGAAATTAAACCACAATTCGATACACAGAGCATCACCGTCAGCGTTAACCTGAACTGCCCCATAGAGCAGTTTGGTATAATCCCCCAGTTCCTCGATTACACTATTGAGGTACCTGAGGCTAGCAATAACGGACACGAACAACCCATCGTTCTTGCCAGACGCACTTTCAACTTTGTTCCAGGGACAATCCAGCCTACGGACGAGTTTACTACTCAGGTACGTTCCTTGGTATTTATTTTGCTGAACGGTATTTAATAAATTGTTTACGATAGATTCCACATGCCCCTTTCTTCGCCGGGGCACCTTACAACATTGTCCTGAACATGGTCTACCCTATTAACGGCACTGATGGAAGCACTGTGCTTGTTGAAGGAGGGGTTTCTTTCCCGATCACTATCAATGCCTAACTAAATAGACATTGTCGATTCGACTTCCAGACATGGATCAGTACTATAATAAAGCATGGACTTTCTGATAATTTAGTAGCCCAAGTAATCAAATACTATTGCAATCGTCCAAGTATAGTTCATCGAAGGATATAAAAGAATGTAGGGAATCATTGTGACTGCGTGAATTAGGGTAATCGAATAGTCCAATGTCCAATGTGAATGGCACTTGAGATGCGACGCTCAATATAGCACTGAAGCTCTATTGGCAAAGATTCTCCCTGAGAGAATGGCCAATTCAATCCCATGAGCTATCCATCCGATAGAGTAGAATCAACCATAATCGTGTACTCACCTTCCAGGATAGAGATAGCACGTCTTCTCCCCACGTTCAGTCACATAGTAGCCCGAGATGGAACCATACTCTCTGAGAGCACACGAACCAATTGTAGCCAACGCCCGACGCACCGCGTCATACGGTATAACGCTTTCCTCTGGAGAATCGGGTTTAGGGCTGCTGCTGTCGCAGGTGGTGACGATGGAGCACGCATGCAGCGTGATCGTTGCGCGGTTGTTAATGCAGGGTATCATGGTGTCGTTGTTGAGGTTCTGGCTGATGAGAGCAAGGCAATCTTGTGGGTCCGCGCCGGGGTAGGGGTGGCATGGGCCTGGGCCTGCTGCACTGTTTTGGGACAGTACGAGGTGGGAGAGGAAAAGGAGTGTAGTGAGTATGAAGCCCAGGGAGCGGATGAGAGACATGTTATAAGCTGCCATTTAAATGGGTAAGTATTCTCCCTCTGAAAGAATTGACTGGAGGTACGTACCAAGGACAGTGGATGCGGACTAGGGCTTTGACGGCGTTGAATGGGAGAATTCGGGCAGCGCTACGCTCTCTGTTCCATTACGTCGCCCTTTATATGTCCCAAAGTACAAAATCTGGAGAGACCCCACATTGAATATGTACTAACCATATGAAGCTAGTTAGAAGATGAGAAATTCCATGAGCCGAAAGCTGTACATACATACTTATGTACACAAATGGTCAAAGTGTTACGTACTTCGAGGAGCTACCCTGGGGCATTCTGGCATAAAGTTTCCGATGTGGATATATTTGACCGTCCATTTTATAAGCCTGAAAAGTATCATGTTCCCCAATGAGCCTATTTGAGGTGAAAAACATCCCAGCTTTTCAGAGATTCAACTGTGGACTTTCAAGAGCGCATAGTGACTTTTCTGGCTGGTTACAATTCAATAATGGTAGGTATATGCCGTACATCTTTCGAGAATCGTCTTGGCAGAGTTGGCCCAGGGTTGGCCAGTCCGAAGTCGGAAGCTAAGCTAAGTCGGGATGGGCGGTCACAAAGTCGAGAGAATAGTCGGGATGGTCGGCGGGATGGTCGGTGGAATAGTCGGGCCCAGTTGCACCTGAGTAAGTCGAGACGGCGGTCGCCAAGCTTCGCCAAGCCAAGAAAGTCGGGACGGCCCGACTTTCACCAGTTGGTATGTGCTACGCTGTGGCAGTAGTGGTTTGTAGCAAGTATCATTAAAAAGTGAGTTCTGAGTACGCTGTTCAACTTTTGGGCATACATTTCAGCGTGTTCCGAAACACCATGCGCTGGTGAGTTGACGCGCCGTGCGGCAGGCGTCCTGAGGCCTGAGGTCTTAATCACCTGACTGAGCAATTCCGGCGTTTTCCATGATGTGCGCTGGCTGACGTTGACGTCAACGCTTTGACGGTTTGTTTTGTTTCTATTCTGAATCTCCTAGATTTCATCTTATGCTACACAAACTGTAGTACTGAGGCGCTTCAATGAATATGAATACGGGATCAAATCAAGGTAGCAACCAAACTTCGAGTTTGAGTATCTCTAGTAGAAATGTAGAAGAGAATGGGACACCATATATCCTCGTATGCGGAGCAGCAACCGAGGACAATCAAGCTGCCCCAAAGAGCACAGGGTGCGGGAGCATCGTGCACACACATGTTTTCCCCGTCTTCGCCACTCCAGTGCCAGGGTCCGGGTACTACCACAAAATAACGCTGTGGATATCTACACATCGCGAACTCCATCCCAAGGAACTGTTATACCGCTCGAAGCAATGTGCTTTTCTGTTGGCTCACACCAGCGTGACGCCGACGCTGTACGTGTCGAGTGTGGATGTGCGAAGGAGGGATAGGGTGTTCTATATGGCAAGTCCTCTTCTCATTTACTTTCGTATCCCTGTCTATGACGGTCTTGTTTTACCTCGTCAAAAGTGGAAACCCTTTAGGTATAAGATATACACGGTGCAAAACGGCTGCCTCCTCCCGCAAGTCCTTCTGCTCTGTTTTCAATAAAGCAATTCTTGCTTCCTCTCACACTCTTCCGTCTCCACCTCGACACCAACTACCCAATCGTCGCATAAGAGCCCCGGAGGGCCTCGAATACTGGCTTCCCGCCCCGGTCCACTCCGATTTTCCCAACAATGATAATAATAATCAAATATGGTACATGTTCATAGCTTCCTCTGTCACAGTGATACCCTTATCCTCTAATTGCGAGGCATCTTTAACGTCATCGTCAGGAACAATGAGCTCTGTGTCAACGGATGATCACTTTGAATTCACAGAGGCGGGACGGACTCTCGTGTTGCAAGTGCATCCGCGTTCCATGCGGGTGCGAAGACGGCGTCGTCGTACAGAACAACTAGAAGCAGAAGATCTTGAATTTAGTAGCGATTTCTAATTGAGGCAGTAGCAGGGGGGGAGAGCGGGGATTGTGTGGCCGATCCGAACTCAAGCTCAATGACTGAGTGCACAGACGTTGCGGCGCCTGGTGTCTTTGACATTCGACGGTGCGACAACCCTATAATCAACCTTATTTATTCAATGTGCAGTTCCTCGAGCTGCGTGCAATGACAGGCCAAGCTCAGTAGACCATGTTTGACTATAGACGCACATTTTCATCCACTGTAGATTCAACACAAAGACACATTCGAAACTGAGAACCAAAAACAATATATAAAAGGCTCACCGTCTTCTTCAGTTCTTCAGCTCGTTATCAGTAGCAACCCGAGTGGGCAGTTCCTGCTGTCACAATTGGCAACAGCACTCTGGAAATCCGTGACGAAGTCGGCACTCTAGCTTGCTAGTGCGCGTACACCTACAGCGCATTCCACATTGTCACTTGCAACGGATACGGTGGAGCAAACGACATCCAGGACGCCGATGAACCTCATGGCCGACATCGCCGATATACAAAGGGCAATGGCAGGGTGATGGGTTTCAGAAGAAGAGCGGACAGCACGGATGCGGGCGTTACAAAGGCAAATAGCAGAGATCCGGGATTCATTGGGATTAAGCCCTTCAACTTCGGATTCAGAATTGTAGAGGGTCTACCTAGAACGATGCGCTCGAACTCTTGCAACCACGACTATGGAGTTCTAAGCACAGTGTCTTTTATCCTTGCAATTCTATCAAGACCTACGTAGTACAACTAGACCTTTAACTGACTAGAGTCACGTAATAACACATCTTCTGCGGGATGCTGGTACATACTTAGGAGGCGGATTCACTACGGATGCATAAACTATACAAGGATGAATTAAATCACAAGATGACTTACCTGCAAGCCTCATTGCCTCCTCAAAAACATTCTTAACTCCATATCCAGTGCGAGCAGAACACTCGAGATAATAAGCCGCCCCTATATCCTTGTACATAGCCAGACCCTGGTGGTACTGAATGGGTGTCGCACGCCTATTATAAAATAGTAAGCAGATCATCAGAAAATGGTAGGTGTAAAAGCTCAGCCAGCCTCCAATACTACCCAGATATTGCTGCAGTATTTATCGACACTCACTGGTCACGCAACTTGTCAATCGTCGTCGTATCATCACGAAGATCAATCTTTGTGCCTACCACCAGTACTGGGGTGGACGGGTTGTGATGCGCTGTCTCGGGACCCCACTGTAGACAGATAACAAGCACGATCCTAAGCGACGAATCAAATCTGAGTCACCACCAGTACACACCTTTGTCCTGACATTTTCATAACTAATTGGATCGACGACGGAGAAGCATATCATAAAGATGTCAGTCTGTGGATATGCGAGTGGACGGAGGCGATCATATTCCTCCCCGCCCGCAGTGTCCCACAGTCCGACGATGTACCTCTCGCCGTCTACGGTATGAGTGGCCGCGTACGAGTCAAATACTAGTGTCGGAAGACCACGTTTTATTATCATCGTAAAATCTCTATCCTGCGCAGGCGCACGTACTAGTTGGAATGTACTCTGACTTCGTGAGCAAAAGTTGCCGGTAGTTGAGTGCAGAGCATGAAAAATCAGCAATATTTTCTCGCATAGTGACCGTTGTAGACAGCTTACTGGGAACTTATTTGTGGTGTAGGTTATAAGAAGGGACGTCTTTCAATGAAGAATAAGAGGCAGAGAATAGACGTGTAGCTGGAAGGCACGCACCTTCCCTACTGTCACGTCTCCAACGACGACCACTGAGGATAAGAATTGATTATTGTAAAATCTTCAAAAAAAACCAGTAGTATAAATCAACCGGACGCTCACATTTGAGGGAGGCATACATGCTCAATTGACAGAAAGGCGCAAAATGGCAAAGGAAAGAGGTAGGTTAAGGTGCGAGGTCAACAGGTTACACAGCTGCCCTTGCGCGTATATCATGAGCTAGTATGACATGTCAGGTATAAAGGACCGCGGTACTCATCGCGGACCCGGTATCCTGACATCTGTCTTCTGGACAGGGCATCTCTGAGCTGATAGATCGGAATGTACGACAAATTCTATAAATAAAGGAGTTGGAAGAATGTTAGAGTTCAACCGATGTCCTGAGTAGGTAAGTCGACCTGGACTAATCGTGGATTCAATGCAATTCTGGAACTATATAACACCTCTTGCATTCACACTATACTCTAAGCACACCTGTCTGGTGTCATGCTATAACACATCCTCTACGCGATGGTTGTACATACTTCGAGTTGGTAGGTGGATGAGCTATGTAACAATGGAAGGTAAGTAAACATAATGATCAGATAAGTCAAGCACAAGACGATGGCTTGCCTGCAAGCCTTATCGCTTCATCAAAGACGTTTTTAACACCATATCCAGTACGAGAGGAACACTCGAGATAAGCCGCCGCCCTTACAGCCTTGTATACGGTCAGTCCCTGATGACGTTGAATGGGTGCCATACGCCTATAATAGGTACCCAAGATATCAGACCGCAATAAATGCAAAGGCTATCTCCGAACCCCTAAATATGATTGTAAATAATTCTACGGCCACTCACCGATCACGCAACGCGTCAATGATGGTCGCGTCATCGCGTAGGTCTGTCTTTGTTCCTACCACCAGGATTGGGGTTGATGGGCTATGATGCTCTAGCTCAGGACCCCACTGTATACATATAATGAAAAGGACGAGACAAAGCCTAGCTAAGTAGCGAGTAAAATTCGAGTCACCATTACACACCTTTGTTAAGACATTCTCGTAACTAATTGGATCAACGACGGAGAAGCATATTATGAAGAGGTCAGTTTGGGGGTATGAAAGTGGACGGAGGCGGTCATAGTCTTCCCACCCCTGTGTCCCACAGTCCGACAATGTACCTCTCGCCATCTACGGTATAGGTAGTTGCGTACGAGTCAAATACTAGTGTTGGAAGGCGAAGTTTTATTACCATCGTGGCCAAACCTGATATATATACCTTGCATAGGCGTACATACCAGTAGGAACGTATTCGGACTTTGTGAGCAATTGACGGTACATTGAGAGCAGTCAAAATTATCAATACTTTCCCGAAGAGTAACCTTTGCGGACAGCTTACTGGGAACTTGTTTGTCGTGTAGGTTATAAGGAGGGATGTCTTTCAAAGGAAGATAAGGAGAGTGTATGTGTAAAATATGAAGGTGCACACCTTCCCCACCGCACCGTCTCCAATAATGATCACTGACAGGACATCGTTATAGATCAGAGAGAAGACATACGCGACTTAAGATGATGGCGCTCACATTTGAGTGCGGGATGCATGCTGGATAAATCGAGCCCGGCGGAGGTCTAGTATTACTAAAGGAAAGGGGGGAGGGGGGTTCAAGGTGGTAGGTCGATAGGTAAGTCGCACGTATACCACGAACTACGATTGTCAGGCACACTACCCCGGTATCCTCACATCTTGTCTTTTCGACAAGGCATATTTGAGGCGGATTGGATGACGAGACAAGCAGCACAATCCACCTCAATCAATGTGTCATATGTATTCTCAGTCAAGCAATAATACAGGAACTACCCCATGCTCTCTTCTTTCCAGTAGGCGGATTAACTAATTGGTGATCACATATAAATGCAAGGAATATGTACTTGAGGGTCGAACTTACACGCAATTCTAATCGCTTCGTCAAAGACATTCTCAACCCCGTCACCCGTGAGAGCGGAGCATTCAAGATATCCTGCTGCCCCGATATCCTTGCATTGGCTACTCCTTGATGAGGCTGTACTGGGGCAGTGTTACTAAATAGACAAAAGACAACTATCATTGATATGTGCACTACGAATGCAGCCCATTCAGAAGACTCACTGATTACGCAGGATGTCAATCATACTAGGATCGTCACGTAAATCGCTCTTCGTTCCTATTACCAGAGCTGGGGTAAGTGGATTATGAAAAGCTATTTCTGGTCCCCACTGTACCCACGAAAAAGTCAGAAATACCACAGGAGCAGTAGCATCCGCATACCTTTGTCCTCACATGCTCGTAGCTGGCCGGGTTGACGAGTGAGAAACATACGACGAAGATATCCGTATGAGGGTAGGATAATGGGCGAAGGCGGTCATAGACTGCCTCTCCAGTAGTATCCCACAATCCAAGAGAGACAGTCTTGCCGTCAACTACATGGTCCGCCGCATACCCTCCATAGGCTAAATACAAAAGAAGGGGTAGAATCAGAGTCAAACCGCCGTCCAACTTGGGAGACTCACTGCAAGGAATGTATGCTTTCTTGAAGAACATCACAAAATGATTCTAAAATGAGCTAGGGCGAGCGGCTACTCACCGGGAATGTGTGCTCTGCATGTCTAGTAATAAGGCATGTCTGGCTTCATGGATTCAGTCAATACTAAAGCACGGAACAGAATATACGCACTTTCCCAACCGTGTCATCCCCAATGAGAATACCTGTTTCAACAGACCGGCATTTATACCTAGTCAAAGACTAGACACAATGAAATACTCACATTTAATGGATTGCATATCGAGGGCTTTTATCGAAGGCAAGGAAAATACGCCTGAGCGACGACAAATTTGTTGTCAATATGTAACCTACAGTCGACCCTGGTCTGAGCTTCCGAGTATCTGGATATGAAAGCCCGAGCGATGTCCTCAGGCTAGGGCTGTGCACTTCGTGATGTCGTGTCTAACCCTTAACCGTGACACTTCGAGGAAAAGAATAGAACATATTTGAATGAAGTCATAACTGAAGAAATTCCATGATAAAAAGGAATTAGGGAGATTCAGGTTACATTCAAGTAACGTCTTAGAACTGAGAACCTTGTATCGTCACCTGGTTCATTAAACCTTGACCTCCCCTGAACAATATCACGTTTTGATTGTCTGCGAAATTATCAGTGAACTTTTTGGAATCTTTGCCCTTGTAGATTCTTGAAGTTTTAAGTCTTTTAAAGCCATTCAAAATGCTCCCGATGTTTGACACCTTTCCTAAAGGTGCTCTAGTTGATCTATACAAGCACACAAATTCTATGAGATATTTGAACCATTCAACTAGTGGGTGGCGGCCCGACTGATTCATAGATCAGTCCCGCAAATTGGGTACAGAGACTAATTGTGCTTACCTGCCATGCGCATAGCCTTCTCAAAGACATTTTTTATTCCATGTCCAGTGAGAGCAGAGCACTCCAGATAGCAGACGGCCCCGGTATCCTTATACATAGCCAACCCCTACCGAAATTGAAAGGGTGCAGTATGCCTAGATTGGAGGTAGAATGTTAGAATACAACATCGTGTTTAGATATACTCCGCATATTGACTCGCCAGTTACGTAGCTTATTGACTATCGTTGAGTCACGGCGTAGGTCTATCTTCGTGCCTACTAATAGGACTGGGGAAGATGGGTTATGATATGTTGTCTCGGGACCCCACTTTACCAAAAACCTACTAATCAGAATATCTTAATTGTTGAACACAATAACTCGCACCTTTGTTCGAACACTTTCATAGCTATTCGGGTCGAAGACCGAAAAACACATTATGAAGACATCAGTTTGAGGTATGCAAGAGGACGGAGACGGTCATAATCTGCACTAGCAGCTGTGTCCCATAATTGGACGGTGTATGGATCGCCATCCACTATGTGCGTGGCGGCGTATGAGTCAAATACTGCATGAGAACGAAGTTTGCATTCGATCACTAAGCCTTAGCATTTGCTTCATGGACCTACAGAGAGGATAGCCATCCTTTTAAGGTATCATGAAGGCATTGAGAGGTACCGCACTTAGGCTTCAATTGCTACGCACTGGGAATTTACTTGTCATGTAGCAAATCAAAAGCGACGTCTACAATTTAGGGTGAAAAGGACGAATAATGAGAATATCATGACTTATAACCACACACCTTGCCGACCGAGCCATCTCCAACAACGACCACTGAAACATCACGGTGCCCGTTTCTAGCCTTTCAGAAAACGCGAGACTGAACTTGGTCAAAGAATGCGCTTACATTTCAGACGGGAATACATGCCTCCGATTGTAACGAAGCCAGTGCACAGGAAAGACAGAGATATTAGCAGATACTACCCCGACAACACTGGTATAAAGAATAGGTCGAAGTGGGCGGTGGATTGATATATGACCATAAGTACTATGATCACCGTAGCTTATCAGATGTTAAGTAAGCGTCAGGACGGAACTCTGACAGATGATAAACCGAGTCAGCATGACGAATAAAAGAGACCTTTGCGCTCAAGCGATGTTACAGGATCTACTGTGGGTATTTTTGAGTCCAGGACGCGGTTTGACTATTTGTCCACAGTATGTGAGAATGATGACCAATGGAGCGATAGCTGAGGTTACGAGTACTCAAAGATACTCTGGACTCCTTCGCCGTGAGACCAGAGCACTAAAGATAATTTAAAGCTCCAATATCTTTATAAATTCCGATCCCTGGATGGAACTGGATGGGCGCGGTACCGCTAAATTTAGTCGATGTGTGAACGTCAAGTACAGGCCGTTCGTGACTTCACTCACCGATTAAGCATGGATTCAATGGTTTCAGGATCATCCTGCAAGTCACTCTTCGTCGCAGCTACCAAGAACCAGGACTCCTGGATTATGAAAGGCAATCTCTGGTCCCCACTTCAAACATCAGCAACACAAAAGGGAGTGTAATCGCTGAGCACGTACTTTTGTCCTCACATGCTTGTAACCATCGGTATAGAACAAGACAGTCAAAGTAAGTGACAAGAGGCTGAGAAATGACTTTGGCAGCGTCACATTTGCCAGCGGGTACAGGCCACCGGAAAGATTGAACTTGTCAAGTTGGGGGTGCTGCGTTGAGTGCTTGGTGTCTTATTTGTGCAAAACAAATACTAAATCCGCTTTTGGACATTTTTGAGTGATGGCGACTGTTTTAGGAGATTTGGCTTGCCCCGAACCTAGTATCCTGTATGTATGTATTGCTATATCGGTTTTACGCCTTTTACGTCTATAGCATGTGGAATATAGACAGAAAACTTTAGGTTACGAGTCTTTACGTAGTATTAAACAAGAAATTATTTGTGTTGGATATTGTGAAGTAGATTTAACCAGTGGTTTTTATAAGATTAAATTGTCTACCTACCACATAATTCATAGAAGAAATGGCACCTACGGCGGACTCGGCCGCTTCTGTCTCTGGGGTTTGCAAGGCGGAAGCTTCTGCAGGCGGTACTTCCGGAGCTGTCTGCGCATCTGTGGGGAGTTTTTGCCCCGGGGTATCGTTATGAGGCGGATATGGGTTGTCCACAGCGAGCTTGACTTTACGCCAGGTCGGAGGTACTTCTGTTCGGAGGAACCCAAAGAAAGTTTCGAATGCGACATGGATTTCCACATATGATCTGAAGGTGCGAAGGTAACCGTGCTCCTCACGAGAGCTGTATTCTTTTCTCATAAACTGCCTTATGTCCTCTATATGCGGAGCAAAACTCTTCAGAGATTTTGTGAGAATTAGGCTCATCGTCTTGGAGACATCCTCGTCGAAGCAATTGCGTCGTGCTCGAGTGGTTGTGAGGGAGTTCTGGAAGACCTCCTTGGCCCAATCGTTCGAAGACTTGCGCTTGACACGAGCCGTGAGGGTCCATAACAGGACCCACCAGACAGACTCCAAGTCGTGTTGAAAGTTGTCGACGACGAATTGATTCGGCCGTATTCGTATCACTTCGTCTTCATCTTCGTCGTCGTCTTCTTCTTCTACTACTTCGTCGTCGTCTTCTTCTCCTTCGTCGTCGTCTTCTTCTCCTTCGTCGTCGTCTCCCTCTTGTAGATCTGCGTCTTTGTTTTCCAAGAAAGGATTGGGTTCTTCATCCCCTGTGCAGACGACGCTGGTATCAGAATGCTCTCCGTCGTCGTCTTCCGGCTTCTTCTCAGGACTCTGGACATCTGTCTGAACTTTTAGGCGTTCTCCTTTCTTTGAATCATTGTCGAGAGCATTGCCTTTACCAACATCACCTTGATGTCCCTCCCTTCGTTCAATATTATCAATAAAACCAACGAACTTGGAAGCTGCGGTGTTCGCAGCACTGTAGATGTAGCGCCTCTCCAAGACTTCGTATGGCATAAAATACGGAGTCCCCTGGTTGATGATGAGAATCATAGTTATGAGAATCGTGGGCGACGACATACCGTTTTGGGATCGCTAGCAGGTATATAATTAGGTGGAGGCGGGAATATCTTCGCATATTCTAGATCAGATAGTTTGACCTGCCATTTCTTGTTGTGCATATGGGCTAAGATGTTTCCGGAACTGATATCGCGGTGGACCCAGCCTGCACAGAACATGAGTTGAAGAGTTAAACAAAGTCGAACCAAATTCCAACATGACCATGTCACATGAAGAACGACGAAAGACGTTAAACCTACGAATGAGAACCTGCTGAAGAATATCAACCACTTCTCCGACGTTTACCATGTCCCCCACGGACTTGCAGACCTCCTTAAAAACAACGCGGTATTGTTTCTTTTGCATATAATCACGATGAACCGTGTGCGGTGCCTCTGCATTCGACATTGGGCGAGGTGTACCAACTGATTTACGCGAGCCAGCCGCAGAAGAAAAGATTAATGGAGGTGAGGAAATTCGTTGGATGGGATGAAATAGGCCTCTCTGGGGCCAATGACCAGGGGAAGGTTTTTTGGAAACAGAACCTACGAGGTCGGTTTCGATAGAAAGGAAAAAATTCTTGTAATCTTTATGGTCGACGAGTTTTGCATGCTTTGACTTCAAAGACTCAAGTCCCTTCTTATCTTCCGGTATCGTGGTGGTCCAAAAGCGTTCTATACCATCAAATATGGCCTGTTGTATCTGGCTTTCAGTTTGTGCCGTTTCTTCGATCCAAACGTCCTTCAGGACAAACGTCTTCGGGGGATTAGAGTTGACTTCAGTGACTTTGAAAATACGCGTCATGCGGCCGGTGATATTGTTGGAACGATATATCGCGATAGGCTCTACGGTGCGGAACAGTCGAACGGACCCGCCTTTCTTGGACATGTCGAAAACGTACTCGGAATTATCGTCCAGTGTGATCAATGGATCATAACCAAGTTCCTCATCTGTCGCAAATAAGATGCACATAAAAACTTTGATTAGTTTTTTGGTTCCTAGACAAGAAATTAGTCATAATCTTTGAAGCAGTGATAATAGACTCTCGTACATCGACGAAACTGAATGGTTTGGAAACCGCAGAATGGGATCGGCAATGAAACCATAAAGTGACTTCATCGCATTCGATTGTGATCTTGAAATATAAGGTATTCAGATGTAGCGTCATTTTCCATAAGAGATAGAACGTACCCCAAAGGTAAACATACGTCGAACATCATCATTCATAATCTGGACGTTTGCAGATACAATTTGCATATTATTCTGAAAAGAAGGAGACACGTTAAAATAGTGTATTGTATAAAGTGAAGGTATCTAACCTCGAATCTTTTATCGCTTTTAGCTTGTGCTCCATTGGAACCGCCATCGCCGTAGTGCTCAGCTGCATTGACTTATCGGAGCCGCCAGGAGGACGAGGATCCGATGTGAAGCAGGCATCAACCTTGTGGGTTGAGCCTGAAATAGCAGATTCGATGTGTCTGTAAGGGGTGTGTTGATAGTGAAACAGGTTGCGCGAGCGTGTGGGGTGCTTGTAGCGGCCAACGGCGTCGCCGATGTCCTGCAAGGCTTTGTATGTTTCCATCTCCGATTTTGCGGTCCCCGGAGGCGTTGGATAATGGGTGAAATGAAGAGTCGAAGCGTAGGTTCCGGCCATTAGCTGACGAGTCCTGAGATTTTTGTCGATTCATTCTTTAACATGTGCATCGTCCGGCACAAATGGAAGGTATGTTTCCATGAAAGATTCCAATTCGCAACGCACGAATTCTCGTTCCATTTCGTGTGCAATTTGAGGACGAACCGAAGGGACTGAGTCATCCCCAGCATCGGTCCTTGGTATGCGAGGGGTCACGGAGACTCTGATTATGTTGTCAATGTGAGTGGTCAATAAAATGACGATCGATAATAAACATACACGGGATCCTTAGGAGAGGTGCCACTGAGTGAAGGAAAATAATATGAGCCTCGTTGATACGATGATAAACGAACTAGCTTGCCTAGGTAAGTTGTTGTCTGCCATTGGGGAGTGTAGAAGTGACAGAAGTTTCAGGTTATCGGGTCATCTTATGTAGATTTTGGAAGAGCCTGGCAAGACAATCGCGACGCGTCCGTTCAACTGCACGTGGGGGTGCCAACAAATTCTCACGGTTTGTCCATTGTCTTGACTCTTCAGCCCATAGCGTCCATGCTAACATCACAATCTTCGTCTTCTATGTCTTCCATTTAAGCACAGAGCTGACAAATCACCGATGGGCCATTCATACCACATGTTTACTGCTTCTACGCGGGCTATTTAATGGGTGGACCAGACCCCTGAGCCGATCCTACTCTTCAAGCTATTATCTCTTGTCCGGTGTCGAGTAAGACTCGTCGTCCAATCCTATAATAGATTGAGTCCCTTCGTGATTGTGCAGTGTTGACTATGATTTGTATTTGGTCATATAGAAAGGCCCAGTTCACGCGATAGCTCGCCTTTCAACGATAGTCGGTACACTGTCTAGCAATGAAAACTCCTCGACCAATCGTTCTTTACATACTTTCTGAGTACGTGGTCTCTCAATCGAACCAAATGAAAAGTCCAAGTTCCGCAGTTATCAATGGGCCACGCACCATATCAATGGTCAGATCGTCCGAAACTAAATGTCATTTTGGTGGGACGAAGATCGCTTCAGACAAATGTCCACCGTTACGTGTTATAACAATTCCCTTGACCGAAGCCATTGTGCACTGGCAAAAATGGTCACCCCTCCACAACCGCACATCGGTTAGGGTTCTCATTTCCTTACTCCACCTCTCATGTTGGAACAATAATGGCCCGTGACGGGTTCTATCATCACAATGCCGTGCATACCATTATGGGCCAGAAACGTTGACTTAATAAGGTAGTATCCTAAGGTCCAATCAAAGCAAAAGTTTAGAATATCTTTGTCTTCCCTCAACACTTTCACTTGACATTTCTAGGTTAGGACATAGTCTCCAAAATTACAAATAGACTACGTGTAAACGTATTTAAGCACATTATTTCTGCAGACTGCATTCCGAGAGCGACTTCTGGTAGCATTTATTTATATCATTTTGTAAATTGTGACTGTAATTCACGTAGATGCCTATTGTGATAGGTATCTAGAAGATTCCGAAATGCAAATGGAGTGGATGGTATTTTAGAACTAAGCTATTTGAACTTGGATGTGGCATTACGACAGTCGAAGTATTCTAATGTTCATATTCTCGGTGATACCAACGCATGATGATCGCCACTTACTACACACAAGAATAGCGTACTATATCAAAGGAGATGCCATAACAATACACCAAATTTACACCAATTTACCTGGAATCACCTTCCACGTTAACCTTGGACGTCGTCGTAGTAGTAGTAGTCAACATAATCCAATCTTGGGTCTTTAAAAATCGGTGGAGTAGCCTCCGTCGTGATAGGGCCCTCGAACACTATATTATCTTCCCTGAGATAGATGCCATAGCACTATTGTCACGTGTGCCAGACGCGTCGAGCTCCAGGGGGCTCTGGTGAAAAAAACAACTTGAATATGCATAGAGTATGGAACAAATATGTAACAGAAGAATATAATTACATATCTATTTTACTGTCACATAATATCTGTATCGTATGTTGAATGGCCCTTTCCAACCAACTGCCGGACCACGTTTATCCTACAAAAACGTTCATTCAGGAGATAATGTGATTAAACTTACCACATCTCTAGCAATCTAGAAGATAATGAGGATCATTAAATACGCTATTTTGATTAAAATTCAATAAGAAACATAGGGTTTAACGCACTACTTCTGCGTATTAGATATCAGCCTGGCATAGTTGTCCCCCAGAAGGACTGAGTATAATTAGGCTCAGACGTCGATTTCATTCTATCTGGCTTCAGATCCTTTTATACCTGTCAAATAAATTAATCTACTTACAAAGTAAGCACCAGTATATAGCATACGGTCCCGAACTATTTGCCATTTTGCCGCCTATTTCTAGTACAATCTTACTCGGCGAGAGTGTTGAATTGAAGCTCCGGTTATAGCCTATAAAGGTCTAATTTCATGCAGGTCAAAAAAGACCACGCATTGGAGGGTTGAACGCTGCCTCATTGTACGGGGATGTCCAGTCAAACGGGTATTCGTCTCCAGTGCTTTGACATGTCTCCCATTTCATGATCTGACACGCACCGAACTGATTGGATCAAAACACTCTAATAATATGAGAACATGAAGAAGTATTGGGCAAAGAGCGTACAATGATCTTCGTAATTTGACTGTACTTCTGTGCATTGCATTTTGTTGGGTACATGTATCATTCCCAGAGCGACAGCGTACTCGAAACATGGTTGAGCGAATGGGGCCCCTACCTGAAGACGGCCCCCAATAATTTAATTGAGGGCCTCCACTCTGACGAGGCGATAAACGATGCTGGTAAACATTTGGTTCTTAAAATCAAACAGATAGAAAAGCTTGGGCGAAGGTGGAAACGAGCATAGTCGATGAAAGACTTCTTGAGAAATAACAGTGAGTTGTGATGGGAGGATGCATTTTTACCACGGCATATGTTACGAGTTCAAACACTGGGAATGAGTATGTACACACCATAGAAGGACATAAAACCATAATGGGACAAAGGAGATTAAATTATACGAGTGGGTATTGTACCAATGCTAGCAGCACCGCATTTATTGCAGAAACTTCTCGTAAGTAAACTCAAAGATTTCTGTACGGATATGGCATCTACCTAACAAATACTCCGGAATAATGTTCGCCAAATGCTTGCCAGTAAAATTGCAGGTTTTTTGATGGAAATAGCTGGTAGCTACCCTAAATTCTGGATGAGTAGTTGCAGGATACGCCTCATAGTGTAACGATGTCGGAAATTTTGAATTTATCCTATCAGGCACTGTGAAATATGAAGTTTTGAAGCGCGTACTCTGCGGTAGTGAGCTTTGAGTATGCCCGGCTACGTGCACGTAGTTCTCACCATTTATGAACTGCGTGCGCAGTCAATGAGCAGAAAATATGCAGCATAAATTACTTCCTGCCAATCTTGAGGAAGTCATATACAGCTCATAGACATTTTCAATGCCATGTGTGGTTAGTAGTAACATCTTAATCCTGAAGGAGAAAGGAAAACAAATGAGATAATTAGCCTAGACGATTTGTTTCAACCACTTATTAACTACTCTATCCACTATTTCTTGCCCATTCTTCTCCATAAACATCATATGTCCGTTCCCATAAATGCCGACGTCCGCCAAATTGACATGGTCGACAGACACGCCAGCGGCTTTTAGAAACTCCACACTACATGAATCATACACCGCATGATATCCCGACTCCGATGTAACCAGTAGAACCGGCACTTTTGAAACATTTGCCAACTTTCGAGGTGGGGAGACTTGCTGAATGCAGGTGAAGTTCGTCGTTGAGGATACCACGGCTGTCTGGAGATCAGCCGCGGTGTTGATAGGGGCAGGAAATTGACTGGAATTTCTGTCAAGCCGAAAGGACGGGCTGGGGTGAATGGAGGAAAGACAGCATTAATGAACGGGGGCCCATGGGCTCAATAGCCACGATGGCTTTGACGAGCGACGGCCTCGCATCTGCTAAAAGCCACCCGAACTGACCAGACTGTGAGTGGGTAAGAACTATTGCAGGCTGTGGTGAAACAGCAGAAGTTCGAGTCTTTAGTATATTATTGAGATAGAATTGATGGAACATACGCCGATTCGGTCTAGCAACGCTACACCAGCGTGTTTCACCTTCAGAGAAGCTTCTGTGTTCGATTGTAAAGCAGGGACAATCGACGTATAGAAATTATCGAATGTAGGATCGCCTCTGCTCCCATTGCCTGGCCATTGGGTATGAAGATGAGCTTGAGGCCACAAGTCGAACCTCGTTGTGGCAGTAAACCTTTGCTCAATGGTGAGAGCATCGAAGGTCATTTGGGGTCCGTCTACATTTTGCTGCCAGGGAGATCTCCCGCGTGATGGCTGATCCACAATGTACAACTATCCGGGGTGATAAGCAAACAATGAAGACCATTTACGGAAATAAAAGTCGTACTTCGTAACCTTGACCCATGAAATAATCCGCCCAGCCCGTCCTTCCATCTGGGGTGTTGAGAAAGTTCGTTCCCGTCATTCCTGAGAGTATTGTCGATTATGAGTATCTGCGTTCAGAACAAGATACATACAATACCTCACCATTTCCAGGAATAATCACAATAGGCAATTTGTGGGTGACCGTTAATGGAACCAAATGCTCGACATACATCTGCCCGCTGGAAACAACCAGGTCCGATTCATTGGATGAGCCAGACGTCGGTGTGTATGAGCCGCCAACGTAGAAATATGAACGTCTATGAAGAACCCCATTCCCAATGGTTGGATCTAGCCCGCTAACGAGGTTGAAACGACCCACAAGCCCCGTTGTGAGCAAACAAAGTAGGGCCTTCATTGTAGTGTGGCTACAAGAACATACTACGGAGGCACGCCTTCTTTTAGAAAGGGCAGTCTGAGCGTGGATAACGAAGCTGAGAAATACTTACCATGTGATGCCTCAGGCGGAGAAGTCTCGAAATGATGTTCATTGGTTCAAGACGTGGTTTGTGCGTGGTTCACGTGGGGTTCAAGCCGAAGGAAACTGATGAAGTTTACATAAGATAGAAGAGGAAGTAGTAGTTCACACGGTGACTCTGCAGACCTTAACTGAAAACGCCTGATGCTTGTCGGCTCGTTCCATCCAAGTTCCATACGTTCGTCGGGTGTTCACATTCTCGGAACACACTAAGATTGATAATATGCAGATATTTGTCTTTCATGAACTGATCGGGGCAGTGGACAGAGTCCAACTTACTTCAGGCGGGTATTCGACGACCTTGGAAGGACCTCACATTTCATCTGGATCGATGCGCATATCTAGGCAGTTGGGCAACCATGCGATATCAATTTATACTCCCATTCAAATGGCCTATCGGGAGAAAAAATTTCGCTGCGAGTTCTCAGTCGGACAACGGAAGCTGAGACGCCTTTGTGTGCATTAGCTGGCTCGATCGTAGAATGAGAGAACCATGTTTATGGATCTGTTTCATGGACCACGATATTTCACCGGAATCAAATATATCCAATGTGAAATGCCAGATGTAAAGTATCACTCATAGATTATGATTGTCTCGTTACAAGAAAATACAACAGATTGGTTCATTCGGCCAAATTCATAATTGAGCCCGATATCCTTTGGTAGGTGCTCTGAATCACAGTCTGAGTTAGTCAAAGTACCTGTTGTACCCCAAAAATCGATATACACACTATGCAGGCAGAACGTAAGCAGCAATTCCCTGATCCGCCCATCCGAGGGTGATGAGATTCTGTCGCTCAGTCGTATCAATAGTGTAATAGTGGTCCGTAGCCGACGACAGGAAAAGCACGAATAGCGGCACGCTATCGCACACCTGCGACGGATACACGTAGGCGATGATAGTGGGGAACTGCGAGAAGCCGCTGACGACGGGCGGGTTGTTGTTGCTCGACATGGCGAATACGTAGTCTGAATTTCCGGAGTTGGCTTGGAGGCGCCAAAAGGATGCGGTCCCGGTTTGCGGGTTGCTCCATGCGCGGAACATGGCTGATTGGAGTTGGAGGTCTTCGCTAAGGGAGTCTGAGTTGACGAAATTGGAGTGCTGTTGGAGCATGTGCGCTGTGCGTCCTGGGCTGTATCCCTCCCAGTATAGCACGGTGGAACTTGGGTCGGCGCAGGCGGATGTGGCATTGCTGCGACTCTATATTGCACAAAGTTTTTAATATAGTAGCAATATTTATGTTCATGGAGCGAAGTGCTTCCTACCTCTATTGTCATATTTTGACCCTGTTGGACTGGAATACATGCTGCTAATAAGCAGCTGAACGAAAAGTAGATAATAAGACTGAAAGCTGAGGACTTCATTGCACGGACTTGAAAGAGGAATGGCGCGATCTGTGTCTGTTTAAAGCCTCTACTTATATGATTTCAGAAGTATTCTAGCTAAATATTTAAAAGATTCACCAAAGACAAGGGTAATAGAAGTGTGTGGTACTACCAAATCATCAATGCAGATCAATCATGCTAATTTTAAAACGTCAAGAATTGGTGGTGAGAATCCACCGCCGACAACGGAAGAACCTCCTGCGTTCGGGATAGACACATTTACATTGCTCTCATGATTGCAGGACATCACTGTCATCGTCCACTGTACTCACAAGCGCAGGCTCCTCGCTCGCTGAACCAGATATACAGTAAGTTCACATATTGATGGGGTACAGCTCAACGTACTGAGCCTAATGGGTTGGTGATCCAGTCCAGGGACACGAAATTAAAGAGGAGTACAATACCTTCGACATCTAGAGTCAATTACTTAATAGAGCGATATTCAACCGTGATCATCCCGAAGTAGACGTCGACCGTCGGGAGAAGCACACAGAGACACGCTGCTTTGACATTGACATCCATTATTTACATTCGCCTGGTTCTTACAACTGTGCCTGTGCCCGGGTTCCTGCTTCATGTTCAGAGCACTAAAAATATGGCTGTCTGATTCGGGAAGATTTGCCAATCTGGGCAAGCGAAGGGACTACGATGGGAATGACCCGTGCGGAAACGACTTCTATGTCAGTTTAAAAATAGGACTTGAGATTGGTTCTGTAGGCTGTTCCTAATCGTCAGTCCGAAGTCGGGATGGTATGCCAATCCAAGCAAGTGAAGAAATTGGGATGGGAATGAACACAGCTTCTATATTTAATTTAAATGGAAGACTTGGGCAGCCGCATGTGTAAGCAGAATAACAACGATGTGGTACCACTGGCAGACTGTAACACGACTCGGTTCAGCGCGGTGTTTCTTCTGGCTTCACAGTGCCAGATGCAGAGGTCAGACTTGCTCTACGTTGGAGTTGAAGCTGATACTCCGACGTCGGAGCTTTAACAACACGTGTTGTCGCGTTGTTTATTGATTGTCACGGGACGTTAGAGAAAAAATCATCTGACTACCAAAGTGATGTCAGGTCCAGGGCCCAGGCTTTCCATAGACTCTTTCTCTCGGTCTGTTTCCCGTCCGACCCTCAAAGTCAAATTCTCATCGCCGAGTTTTGTGAACACTCTGAGCTCAGTCGGCCGCCTACCATCCAGCTCGGAGAGATTTCACTAATGATGTCCGTTGGAGAATTTTATTACTTGAGCGTTCTCGATCCCGTCTCTCTGAGCCTGGCTGTAGCTGGCCTTGACTCTCGACTCTCGACTCTTGGGCTTCTGTGCATCTGACATCGTCTGCCAGCGCGCTCAGTGCTCAGTGCTCCGGCGCCGATGATGCTTAAATTCGCATTAGCACTGTTGCTATGTGGTACGACACACTGGCACGCTAGTGACTACTTGCGTGGTTATTCGGATTCGAGCCCTGTTCGCCTCCGGATCCTGATATCGTGGCAATATCGTGGCAAATGCTGTGAACGTTAATGGGCTTGGCGTGAGCGATGGGTATAAGGAGGCGAGATTCTTGTCAGTCTCCTAAATCGTAACGGCGCCCTCGCATTCCTTGGATGATATAAAGAAAGACTTTCGACTGTCAAGGGTGTGATTAGATCTGCGGCACTGTATATGTGTCGCAGACTCATATGCTCGCGAGTTTCGAACCTGAGTGCTGCAGGCATCCGAACAAGGTTGATATGTTGAATATCAGAACCTATCAAGGTGCCTCAGTATTACTGGGATTTGAATTCTATGTACAGTATGTAACCCTGCAAAACTCCACTCTTCTTACAGTCGAATTGGTATTTTTAGACGGGAGGCTAGGATAGGCAACTGGGCCGCGGGCGCTTAGATATGTTTATTATTAGTTGAATGAATGCAGAGTTGAAGAATAAAAGTGTTTGGAGAACTTGTGATTTGATTCTGTATCGTTCTTTTAGATTTATACTTGTGTTGATTACAAGAACTTACATCAGCCTCCATCGCGTTGGCGGTAGGTAAAAGTCTGTAGACTATGCGGTGTAAGAATCCCTGTTCTGACCCCGTTGGCGCCGTTCGACGGTCAATTGATACCTAGAAACGTCTCGACAATTTGCGGCGACGCTCGAATTATGCCCGCGTGATTCTCTGGTGCTTGGACGTGGTGGAGTTTCGTGTCAGTTGAAGGATGATCCTGCCGTTCACCTTGGCCTGAATGCGAGGGACCTACGGCCAGCGAGATACATCCGGTGTGGTCGGGTGCAACGGTCAGAGCCATGTCCGCGCTCGTAGTATGCGCCTGCAGCGTGCGTTTAGTAATGCCATGTTTGACATGATGTGCACCAAAATGGGTCGAAATGGATGGCTGAAAACGGTCGGGTTTGCGTGTGAATGTGTGTGGCTAATATTTCCCAGGATACCTTGACGTAGTAGATCACGCCAAGCAAATGATTTTTCGTCCTCAAGAGTCTTTCTCTCAACGTCCCTTCTCGTCTCAAATCCGCGTATACAACGACGTAAGTCGAAAACTTTGGCCACTTGACTTGATACATATATAAAAGTGCTAAAGCAATGGTGAACACGAAGCTACGACGGAGCATGTGCTATAAAGTCAGTCGGCCTGTGCACCCCGGACCATGCCAAGTAGACGTATTTGCGCATTTTGTAACTGATAACGGCAGCAATTGTTGACCGCCATGGACCATTTATGACACAAATTGTTGGGCCTTTCGAGGAAGAATGCGGTGATGCCCTGGCGATCGCCACTTTTCCTTCAGCTCGAGGCTCAGCCAAGCTGCCAATTGTCGCTATTGCCCCCATCAGGGCAGTGCCCTTGTTTCCATCATATCTTGCTCTTTTCCACTCATACATACTACTCCTAATACCCCTCATCCACCCTCCTTCCACGCTCATTGGGTTCATAAATGTCGCCACGACTCCGCGTTGTGGCTCTATGCCTAGGAGCTTTCATCAACTCTGTCCTGGCGGCCACTGGTGGCTCGTTTGCTGATGGAGGCCATACAGTCGTCAGCGCTTTGCTGGTACGTATATGCCGTTTTATCACTGTCCCAGTATCCTGACTCGCACGAAGATGTTTCTTGGTATCGAAGACGGTGTTTACATCGTGGACAAAGCAGAAGGGAATGCTGCTCGGGTTAAAGGGCATCCTGCCTGGGGATCCCGTTGGTGCGTCCTCTCTGTCTCATGGCTTTCAATAGCGATTCATCTGATCTTTGTTTTGTAAAGGGACATTGCAACTCACGAGGCTACCGTCATGGACATCAAATCCAACTCGTTCTGCTCTTCAGGCATGCACCTCCCCCAACGGCTCCTTCGTCACCTTCGGCGGAAACGACGGCATCACGGTCGGTGGCAAAGTCGGGAATCAGCAAAACCCGGACGGGACAGGCTTCTGGGACAGCATCTACCAGGACTTCGACGGCAGGAAGGCCATCCGCATCCTCAACCCCTGCGGCTCGCACGAGAACCACCTGTCCGCCAAATGCGACTGGTACGACGAGCCGACGACGCTCGCGATGAAGAGGAACCGCTGGTACGCCGCGGCTGAGCCCCTCGGCGACGGCACCGTCGTCATCCTTGGCGGATTTGTCAGTGGCGGGTACATCAATCGCTGGAAGCCGGATAGACCCAATGTCGATGCTGTCACGCAGGCTGGGCTCGCGGAGAATTCTTATGAGTACTACCCTGCTAAAGCCAAGGATGCGGAGGTCGTGAACTTCTTGGTCAAGACGTCGGGGCTGAATTCGTACGCGCATACATTTTTGATGCCATCTGGCAGGATGCTCGTGCAGGCCAACCATTCCACCAGTGCGTTTTCGCTTCCCCTCGCGTTGTATGATATCGCTTCTCACCGCTATTAATAGTGTTATGGGACCACAACCTCAATCAAGAATTCCCGTTGCCAGACATGCCGAAGGGCGTGATTCGCGTATACCCCGCTTCGGGCGGCGTCGCCATGCTCCCGCTGACTCCCGAAAACAACTACACGCCGACGCTGCTGTTCTGCGGCGGGTCGGACATGCCAGACGACAACTGGGGCGACTACGGCGGGCCGAACGTCGACACCTGGAACTTCCCCGCCTCGGACGACTGCCAGCGCCTGACGCCCGAGCCCGCCGACAAGTCCGCTGCCGTGGCGTACGAGCAGGACGACGACATGCCCGACCCGCGCACGATGGGCCAGCTGCTCAACCTGCCCGACGGCACGCTGCTGATGGTGAACGGCGGGCGCAACGGCACCGCCGGGTACGCGGACAAGACGAACGACACGCCGGGCCCGCAGATGCCCTTTGGGCCGTCCTTGGCTTCGGGCCCCGTGCTCACGCCCGCGATATACAGCCCCGCGGCGCCGCGCGGGAGCCGGTGGTCGAGCAAGGGCCTCGCGGCGTCGACCATCCCGCGCATGTACCACTCGTCCGCGATCCTGCTCCCGGATGCGTCGGTGCTGATTGCGGGCTCGAACCCGAACGCGGACGTGAATCTCGACGTGATGTTCAAGACGGAGTACCGCGCGGAGATCTTCTACCCGCCGTACTTCAGCGCGAAGGTGCGCCCTGCGCCGGTGGGCGCGCCGACGGTACTGACGTACGGCGGGCCCGCGTTCGACGTGACGCTCCCGGCGACGTCGTACACGGGCGCGGCGAACGACGCCGCAGATAAGACGGCGGTGGTGCTGGTGCGCGGCGGGGTCACGACGCACGGCATGAACATGGGGCAGCGGCACATGCAGCTGCGGCACACGTACACGGTGAACGGGGACGGCGCGATCACGCTGCACGTCGCGCAGCCGCCGCCGAACGCGAACCTGTTCCAGCCCGGCCCCGCGCTGCTGTTCGTGGTGGTCGACGGCGTGCCGAGCAACGCGACGTGGGTGACCGTGGGCAGCGGCAGGATCGAGCCGCAGCCGACAGCGGAGGCGAGCGTGCTCCCGCCGAGTGTGCGGCTGGACAGCGTTACGGGCACCGGCGGCGGGACGGGTGCGGGCGCGGGAGGGAATGCGAATGGGAACAGCACCGGCGGCGCGGGCGGGAAGGAGGAGGGGGCGAAGAGCAATCTGCCGGTGATCATTGGGTGCATTGTCGGCGGCGTCGTGGTGGTCGGTGTCCTGGGCGCGCTGATCGCGGTGTGCATGAAGCGTCGCAACCGGAGCGCGGCGCGGATGCCGCCGTCCAAGGAATACGGCGCGGGCATAGGTGGGGCAGGGGCAGGGGCAGGGGCAGGGTTGGGCGGCAAACCTGTGGTCAGCGGCTGGGCGACATCGCACGACGGAGACTCCTCTGTGTTCGTGCCCCTCGCCAAAGGCGGTTCTGGCGGCGGCGGCGGCGGCGGGCAGTACCACGACGACAACACGTGGGACGCGCGCACGGGGAGCATGAGCATCAACGCGCCGTACAAGGACGAGGGCGCGAGTGGGAGGCACGTCGTCGTTCGGGAGCCGGAGCCAGGTGTTTGGGAACGATGCGTATGACCCGTATTCGGGACAGCCGCCAGTGGGGCATGCGGGGAGTGCGATGGGGATGGGGAGTATGCGACGTCGACGACGCAGCTGAATCAGTATCAGTATCAGCAGCAGCAGCAGCAGCAGGAGGGAGGGTATCGGTAGTGATGATGAGTCGATGAGGGTTTGATAGCTGTGCTTTCTTGCTTTCCTTTCTTTTCTCTTTTTCTTTGCTTTTATACCAGACATACCCCCTGGCGTGACATGGCATGTGGACTGAAGACTTCCAATTTCATTCCTTTCTTTCCCATTTCTTGTTTTTTTACATATTAAGTAGTACTACTAACACGGACATACATCGCCACTGACAGTTTTTTTCGCTACACAGATACATAATCTATCGACGCCATCCCATGACATTTAAAAAAAGTTCTGGTGTGTACTGTAATTCGAATTGAACACTTGGAATACGGTTTAGGTAAATTATCATTCATCGTTGAAAGGGGTTTCCTGACTATCCGTAATTCAACAAACGATGGTGTTAAAAGCATTGGTTCTGAACTGTCGGTTAATCTTCATAACTCAGTATCCAACAACAGACGGATTGACAGTGGAGCTTGTGCATGGCTTCAAAGAAATTTAAATCATTGTAGATCATTTGTATGTTTTGTCATTGTAATTCGATCTGTCCAACTCGCTGTTTAAAGTCCTGAAGACTGCACCTTGCTACACCTTTACTCTGCCACTCGATGCTCTTTCATCTTAACCGTAGACTACATAACGGATTAATCTATTTGGCAACCCCCTTTCCCGCTGCAACCCCGGGTTGCTAACAAACATGCGAGAAACCCCTTAAATGCTTCAATGCTTACGTCATGAATGACATTTTTGCCGTTCCGGCATGCAAGGTAGGGGATTGAAATACGATAACATTTGCCACAAGTTTTTCAAGCAGCGCAGCGTGCCGCATCAAAATTGAAGTTAGCATTACAACTTATGCATACTATCCCTACCCGTTCTTCGTTTTGATCACATGTTTGGTTTGATACCCTTGCCCTCCTCCCCTTGCCACCATTTTTTGTATATAAACTTTTATATTCCTATTATCAATGAATGTGAATTTTAATTGAGGAAAAACAAAGCACTTTGAGGGAAACCGAATGAGGAGAAAAGGCCTCCCATCAATTTGCCGTCATCAGCCAATAAGCAATCACATAATTAAGATTGGATCAAAAGAAGAAAGGGTAAGGATAGTAGCAGCCTTGCACATGCTTGCAATCTTTACATTTAATTTGTTATACTACAGTCGGTACTTTCTTTGCATTGAATATCTCTCTTCAATCAAGTATAACAAATGAAGCAGCAATAAGTATGCAGTGTTCTCTGTGCTTGAATTTATGTTTTCAATATTCAAAGAGATAGCTTTTACGACTGTTGATGTTCGTTATCATCGTGTTTATACGAAGGGGTGATTTGCTGACTAATAAAACGGCAGATTCAACGGCAACACGGCTACACGGCAGTACGAGTCGGATACTGAAGCCCAAAAAGGTAATTATGCATGTAGCAACCCGGGTTGCTGATGTTGCCAAAATTCTTATTTAGCAACCCGGGTTGCATCATGGGAAAGGGGTTGCCAAATAGATTAATCCCTACATAACTACTAATACTTGAAGCAAGTAAAAGATTTAATTCTTCGATTGAGTTCTCTGGGAAGGGTGGGGTTGGTTCCTTTCAAGAAAACCCCGGGCCCTGGGAATCAGGCGAGCTAAATAAAAGTCGGACTCAGTACATATTTTCAGGAGTCATATGGATAACTTACTCATAGAAGCGACAAATATATCCATCGCTAACAATGAGGCTTCGCGCCCTGTTAGCCCAATCCTTGGGAGGTTGAATGAAACTTCTATTTCGACACCTTGAGGGACGTAGGCTTTTCCGATAAAATCTGTGAAGTCGTATAAAGTAACCGTCAAGTCTGCCAGTTGAACTCCAGCATCCTACGAATGACAGTGAGTACTCAGGATTTTCGGACAACAAAAAAGATCTTACACGTGGCGCAGCAGCCAATGCTTGTACAGACATGGCGGAAGCGGCAATGGTGATCAAAAGACCAGTAAGCTTGGAAGTGAACTGCATGTCTGAATGTTCAGGTGAGCGTTGAGAGAGAGCTTAGCAAGTGGAGAGGAGTTGGTTAAACTGCTAAGGAATCAGACGATTGCTTTACCTTTTATACCTTAGAGTCCAAATTAAAATGGTTAGCGTTTTCACTTATTCGGAATTCTTATTCAGAGTTGCTGACTGACTGAGCGGAAGGCAGAGTGCACTAGAGCAGCCGAAGAGAATATCTGATTTCAGAACAGTTGAATGAAGCTATGGCGTCGTAGAAATGAAAATTTGAAGCTAGTAGAATAATGCCATTGAGCGCTGTTGGGGTACAACACTCAACATTTATCTTCTATTCTGCTCTCGGATTATATTAACTGTTATCAAAAAGGGTTAGCCGGGAACTTCACCCAGACTTCACCCCTCTAAATTAGTGCGGGAATATCTAAAATAGTTGCGCAAACCTAAAAACATTAACAACGGTGCAGCATATCTTTGAGGAGTTATTCTACCTGTGGATAGGCGTAGGAATATGTAGTGTTGTATACTAGTATGTCCCGAGAGTTCCAAACGATACATATATATTACTGTCATGTTGAAGATGAATGTAATTTCAAACTTCAGAGCGTACAGTGTCGTTCGGCACATTCCCTAAGATATGGCGTTCTTCGCATTAAAAACTAGTGCATTGGAACGAATTAGAATGGAATTGACAGTAGTAATGACAGAGTGCACAAGCCTGGCAGATAATGTAGACCTCGATCAGTATGTGGCACCTCATAGTCACGATAGGCCTTTCGCGAGATACGTGAGTCGCTATTTTATACATATAGACGCCTGTCTACTTAACCGTGGCACAATCTGGCACAATCGGAGGGATTGAAATACCCGAGTACCATAAACGGCAACATACCCACGGAACTTCGATGTTTGCCGTATCTGTCATATTATTATCTCGGCCCAGTTGTGATTGTTTCCTGGTGATTCTCTTGCGTACTACAGGTAGGGATATAGCACATGTCCTCCGCCAAAGGCGGGTCTGGCGGCGGCAGCGTGCAATACCACGACGACAACACGTGGGATGCGCGCACGGGTGGCAGCATGAGCATCCACGCTCCGTATAATGACGAGGGCGCCAGTGGGTAAGGCACGTCGTCGTTCGGGAGCCGGAGCCAAGTGTTTGGGAACGATGCGTATAACGTGTATTTGGGGCAGCCGCCGATGGCGCATACGGGGAGTGCGCTGGGTGAGTATGCGACGTCGACGGCACAGCTGAATCAGTATCAGTACCAGCAGCAGCATCAGGGAGGTATCGGTAGTGATGATGAGTTGATGAGGGTTTGATAGCTGTACTTTCTTGCTTTCTTTCTTTTCCCTTGATCTTTGCTTTCTTTATACCATACATAACCCCCCCGGCGTGACATGACATGTGGACTGAAGACCTGCATTTTCATTCATTTCTTTCCCATTTCCAGTTTTTTACATATTAAATAGTGCTACTAACACGGACATACATCTCTACAGACAGTTTTTGTTTGCTGCACACATAAACATAATCTATTGACGCTATCCCTTGACATTTTTAAAAAGTTCTGAGGTGTACTATAATTCGGATTGAATACTTGGACACTTCGAACACTTCGTCTACGGCCTAGGTAAATTAATATCATCACGTCGATGTCGATTTCTAATCCCAGTCTTGATTGTGAATATAGCCTACTTTCAGAGTCATGATGCAGACTACTAATTTCCGTTGTCTTGATTAATATTAGAAGATGGATCATCACCATCATATTCGGAGGGCGGGTCATTGGTATTGTCGTTGTCGGTCTTAAGCCCTTCCAGCATGCCAGGCGGAGGGATGGCGGGCCCCAGCGCGGATCTCATCCTGGTCGACCGCCGCTGGATTGGCCTCTTGGAGTGGAACTTGTAAGGGTGGACTCAGTGTGTGTGATGATTATTAGAGTGATGTCGGTGACGCGTTGGGCTGGTAGTAAAGTGGTGTTGGGGGTTAAGAGGATGGGAGAGAGTAGGAATGACAGAGTGAGGGATAGTAGTGGGAGGAGGGTGGGTGGGGCGATTGTGCTTACATTCCATGGGATGTTTGCAAGAATGTCAAGTTGTGTATGAATAGTGGGTGGTGTATGGGTAGTCGAAGAGGCTGACTGGTCGCTGTGAGAGTGGCTGTTCTACGGAGCTCACCGGCAATTGTAGGAGTGAACCTCGAATGTGGAGCAGTCGATGCTTATAGTTGCACGTTATAATGGTGGTCGACCAACGACAAGGCGTAAGTAGTCCAGTTGATAGAACAAGTGGAACATCAACGTTTATATGCAATGGTAGCTGTACTATTATTAAACTGTCCAGAGTCTGAGTTGACGATGTTGGTGTGCTGTTGGAGCATGTGCGCTGTGCATCCTGGGCTGTATCCCTCCCCCTCCCACTATATCACGGTTGAATTTGGGCTGGTGCAGGTGGATGTGGCACTGCTGCGGCTCTTCATTACACAAAGTTGTTAATATAGGAGCAATATTTATGTTTGTAACGCAAAGTGCCTCCTACCTCCATTGTCGTACTTTGACCTTGTTGGACCGGAATACATGCTTCTAATAAGCTGCTGAACATACAGCAGTTAATAAGACTGAAAGCTGAGTACTTCATTTATACTGATGAGCTCGCAGATAAGGGCTTGAAAGAGGAATGGCGACGATCTGTGTCTCTTTAATGCCTCTACTTAAATGATTTCAGAAATGTTCTAGTTGAAGATTTAGCAAGATTCACCAAAGAAAAGGGTAATGTAAATGGGTAGTGGCCAAATCATCAATGCAGATCAATCATGCTAATTTTAAAATATCAAGAATTGGTCGTAAGAGCCCACCGCCGACAACGGAAGAACCTTCTGCGTCGGAATCGGCAATTTTATGTTGTTTTCATGATTGCAGGACCTCCCTGTCATCATCTAGTTACTCACAAGCGTTCGCTCCTCGTTTGTAGAACCAGATATACAATAAGTTCACCTATTGATGCGATACGGCTTAACGTACTGAGCGTAACGCGATAGTGATCCAGTCCAGTGACACGAAATCAAAAGGAGTTCAATGTCTTCAACATCTAAAGTCAGTTACTTAATAGAGCGATATTCAGCCGTGATCATCCCAAAGTAGACGTTGACCATGAGGAGAAGGAAACAGACACACTCTGCTCTGACATTGATTATTTACACTCGCCTGATTCTGACAACTGTGCCTAGTTCTTGCTTCGGGTTCAGAGCACTAAAAATATGTCTGTCTGATTTGGGATGATTTGCCAATCTGGGCAAGTGAAGGGATTACGACGGGAATGACGCGTATAGAACAAAACGACTTCTATGTCAGCTTAGAAATAGGACTTGGACCTGTAGGCCGTTCCTAATCGTCAGTCCGAAGTCGGGAGGATATTTCAGTCCAAGCAAGTGAAGAAATTGCTATGCCAATGAACGCAACTTCTGTACTTATTGGTGTAAGTGGAGGACTCGGGCATGCATGTGTAAGCGGAATGACAATGATGTGGTACCAGACTGGACCACAACTCACTTGTTTCAGTGCAATGCTGCTTCTGTCTTCACCGTGCCAGACCCAGAGGTTAGACTTGCTCTATGTTGGAGACTTGGAGTTGAAGCTGATAATCTGTCCTCGGAGCTTCAACAATACACGTTGTTGCATGGTCGCGTCGTTTATCGGCTGTCACGGGACGTTAGAGAAAGATCATTTAAATACCAATGTGATGCCAGGCCCAGAGCCCAGGCTTTCCATAGACCCTTTCTCTCTCTCAGTCTGTTTCTTGTCCGGCTCCCGAAGTCCAATTCCCATCACTGAGCTCGGTCTGCTGCCCACCTCTAAATCGTATCCAACTCAAAGAGCTTTCACCAATGATGCTCGCTGGAGAGCTTCATTACTCGAGCGTTCTCGATTCCGTCTCTCTGAGTCTGCATCCTGGGTCTTGACTCGCGACTTTTTGGCTTCTGTTCATCTGACATTGTCTGCCAGCGCGCTCACTGCTCAGCGCTCGCCAATGATGCTTAATTCGCATTCACATGGCTACTATGTAGTACGACACACTAGCACACTACTTGCATAGTTATTCGGATTCGAGCCTGTTCGTCTCCTTTTGTCCGGAATCCTGATGGCCATCAGTAAATTGTGGAAAATCCTATAAGGCGTTATGAGCACCCAAAATGCATTGTAAATGGTCATCTGCGTTATGAACTGGTTATCATATTATAGGCCCATTCACAATGCTATAAATTGATAGATAGTGGTAGGTTTTAAAAATCTCCCAGACGCAATTTCATGAGTTTGTCATCGAGATGCTAGATTATTATCGAATTGACACTAGCTTCTGCGTGAAGATGGGGCAGTTGTAATATTATCATCAGTTGTCTAGAAGGTATCAGATTCTCAGATACTCAGAATACATTTTCACACCAAAAAAGGGCCAAATAGATATATTTCAAGCAGACAAGTAACTACCACATAAACCACCAATACAAAAACAGCAATGCATCTAACCACTGGTCCCAGGGTGGGGATGAACATACCTGTAGGCTTCAGCACTCCCATTTACCATTATGGTAGGTAAAATAGTGGTAGAAGCAGCACTGAATGGGAGCAACGGTGTGGAAGGTGAGATAGCAGGCAGCCAGATGGACACAGTGGTGACACATTGTTGATGGAGGTGCTGGGCTATGAATGGTGTTTAGCAGCCTGTTAGATAAATTGTAGTTAGCAACAAAAAAGGGGATGGGGGTGGGGCAGGCACACCTGTGAGCCTTGGCATTCCCATTCATTGTCATGAGAGGCAAAATGGAGCTGATGGCCACTAAGCACGCTGGGGGACATAGGTGCTGGGGCTGGAAGGAGTTCTTCATAGTCTGTTGGGTGTAATGAAGTAAGAAAAGAGGCAGAAGGTGAAGGTGATTTACCTGTGAGCCGCAGTGCTACATTCATTGCTGTGGCAGACAAAACAGTGGAAGCAGCACTGCAAAATGAAAACGTGGAGTTAAGGAGCAGTGAGTGCAAGATGACATGGAAGAGTGGGTGCTTACCATGCTACCACCATCGTTACACTGCTTCGGTGCCCTTGCTCGCTCCCATCGTTGTTGGTGTGCGCTTGAGGTCATGGCTTCACTGTGTAACTATAGGGCTGTTGGTGTTCAGCGGTTGGCATGATAAGCAGGCAGCAGTATGAATGACGCTAATAGCGCTCAGAGCCATTGACGATAACAAGAAGCGGGGGGGAAGGGGAGGTAGGCGGTGGAGGTGGTAGTGAACAAAGAACAGAAGTTGAACTTTACGATTAATACCATGAACGTTCAACGTGTCAGGTGATCTGTGGGAAAACAGAAGTGGAGCTAAATAAAGACCCCTTTATACTGCTCCAACGTCTCCCTCTGTCTACCGGTGGGGTAGGGTGCCCCACAATTCCTAATACATTCAAAGAAAAGCCACCACTGCCGTGTCACAGCTGCACTGACTGCTGGTACCACCACCTCCTGCTCGCAATTGTGATCACAGCGAGCCCACTGTCTAATCTCATTCTCCGTCATCCCAAGACTCAAGTACACATATATTAAGCAAATATAACTTGTATGCCATATTTTTCCTATTTCATATCCAGCATACATAAAATCCTGCTGAAGAACAATAATGAGCTATGAAGGTCTAATATCTGATGTGTATATTGTGATTTTTGTCAAACCTGGTAGCCACCTCATAACATACATAGTTATGATGTCCTTGCTATATTATATTTGCTTTGAACTATAGAAAGAATAATGTACCTAACTGATATTGAGCTTTGAACCATCTAACATCTGGTATGCATACTGTGGTTTTTGATAAATCTGGTAGCTACCTTACATCTAGTTATTATTTCCTTGCAATATTATTTTTCCTTTGTGTTACAGAAAGAATATTGTATCTAAATGATGACATTGCCATAATCCTACAAGTTGCAGATACAGGATTATAAACTGTTTTCTGGGTGTTATAATGTTGTGACAGGTTTGTGAACGTCATATTGCTAAATTGGATTTTTCCTAATTTACTGATGATATCGTGGCAAATACCAGCTGTGAAGGTTTGAACGTAACAAAGTTTGGCGTGAGCAATGGGTATAAGGAGGCGAGATTCCTGTCAGTCTCCTGAGTAAGTCCTAACGGCGACCTTGGGGATGATACGTAGAAGAAATTTGAAAGACATACCATAGAAGATCGAGGGCGTAACTAGATCCGCAGCACAGTGTACATGTGTAGTCAAAGTGTGACAGACGTGTATATACTAGTGAGTTTCAGCCGCAGTGAAACTGGTAAGCTACAAAGGTTAATGAGGAACATCAGAATTCGTGTAGATGCCTCAGTGTTGCTGAGATTTTAATATATCTAAATAAACCCTGCACCCTGCAAGACTCCACTCTTCTTGGAGTTGGATAGATATTTTTAGACGGGAGGCTGGGATAGGCACTGGACTGCGGGTGCTTAGATATGTTTATTATTCATTCAATAAATGTAATTTCGAGAAAAGTGATTCAAGTTCGAGAAGTGATTTGATATCTTTCTTTTAAACGTGCCTCAATAGCCTGGAAAGGATTACTTACGCCTCTATCGATATCAATCACGGTGGCGGTAGGTCCAATTGATACCTAAAAACGTCTCGACGCTTTGTGGTGATGCTTGAATCATGCCCACATGATTCCCCAGTGCTTATATGGGATATGGATTTGTAGAATTTCTTGTCAGGATGATCCTGCCATTCACCTTAGTCTGAATGCTTTTGTGTTGCCGTGATCTGGGGACTCACAGCCAGCGAGATGCATGTATACTACAAGGCAGTCCGGTGTGGTCCGGTGTGGATATCAGAGGCCATGTTCATGCTCGTAGTGTACGCCTGTAGCATGCATTTAGTAAAATCATATTTGACATAATGTTCACTAAAATGGGTCAAAATGGATGGCTTTCAACGGTCGGGATTGTGTGTGAACGTGCATGGCCGATATTTCTCAGGATACCTGATTCATGAAGTCATCCTGTTGACTAAGAAGATGGAGCATCTGGCACGAAGATGGAATCCTCGCATCAGCAATGGCAGGAAATGAAGAAAGAGACATAGATTTGCTCAAGCCTTGATTTCTGAAGACCGAAATGTTCATGTTCCTTTTCTTCTTCTTTGGGAGTATCTTGTTTTTTAAGAGGGAACAGCTCGCAAGAAAATTTGTATTCTGTGGAACCAGATCCAACTCCTTGAGAGATATTGATGCCAATATTTTGGACTGCATATATTTAGAACAAGGATTGTGAGAAATCGGCTCGTGAAAATTGATTACAAATGGTGTATTCTGGAAACCCTAGCCTTTGGTTGTCCGCAACTATGCTCCTGGCTCTTTTCCACACTTACAAACCACTCCTAACAATCTCCCTTCCCTTCCTCCCCGCTCAATGGGTTCATAAATGTCGCCACCACTCCGTGTTGGAGATATATGCCTAGGATCTTTCATCAACTCTGTCCCGGAGGCCACTGGTAGCTCGTTTGTTGATGGAGGCCATACAGTGGTGAACGCTTTGCTGGTACTGGTACATATATGCGATTGTATCACGGCTTTCCTGGTATCCTGACTCGCACGAAGATGTTTCTTGGTACAGAAGATATTGTTTATATTATGGACAAAGCAGATAGAAATGCTGCTCGGGTTGAAGGGCATCCTGCTTGGGGATCCCGTTGGTGCGTCTCTCTCATAGCTTCTAATATTGATTTGTCTGATATTCGTTTTGTATAGGGATATTGCAACTCACGAGGCTACCGTCATGGTCATCAAATCCAACTTATTCTGTTCTTTAGGGATGCATCTCCCTAACAGTTCCTTCTTCACATTTGGCAGAAACAACAGCATCACGGTCGGTGGGAACGTCGGGAATCAGTGAAACCCGGACAGGACAGGCTTCTGGGACAGCATCTACCAGGACTTCAACGGCAGGAAGGCGATCCGCATCCTCAACCCCTGTGGCTCGCACGAGAATCACCTATCCGCCAAATACGACTGGTACAATGAGCCGATGATTCTCACGATGAAGCTGAAATCACTGGTACGCTGCAGCTGAGCCTCTCGGCGATGGCACCCGCCATCCTTGGCGGATTTGTCAGTGCGGGGTACATCAATCACTGGAAGCTGGATAGACCCAATGTCGATACTATCACGCAGGCTGGGCTGGCGGAGAACTCTTATGAGTACTACCCTGCTAAAGCCAAGGATGCGGAGGTCATGGACTTCTTGGTCAAGACGTCGGGCTTGAATTTGTATGCGCACACATTGTTAATGCCTTCTGGCAAGATGCTTGTGCAGGCCAACCATTCCACCAGTGCGTTCGCCTCCCCTCTCGTTGAATAACATCAATTCTCACTTCTATTAATAGTATTATGGGACCACAACCTCAATCAAGAATTCCCTTTGCCAGACATGCCGAAGGGCGTAATTCGTGTTTATCTGCGATACGCCCACCACTATTGTTCAGTCCATGCTGCGATCTGTGGCAACGCAGAATGCACAGTTTTCTATCTCGGAGCACTGCCAGCGGCTGACACCCGAGCCTGCTGACAAATTTGCCATTGCGTACGAGCAGGACAACGACATGCTCGACCCGCGCTTTAATGGGCTAGCTCATCAACCTGCCTGATGGCACGCTGCTGATGGTGAATGGCGGGCGGAACAGGCACCGCCGGGTATGCGGACAGGATGAACGACACACCAAGCCCGCAGATGCCCTTTGGGCCATCCTTGGCTTTGGGCCCAGTGCTCATGCTCGCGATATACAGCCCGCTGCGCTGCGCGGGAGCCGCTGGTCGAGCAAGGGCCTCGCGGCGTCGACCATCCCGCGCAGTACCACTCGTCCGCGATCCTCCTCCCGAACGTGTCGGTGCTGATTGCTGGCTTGAACCCGAACGCAGACGTGAACCTGGACGTGCTGTTCAAGACGGAGTACCGCACGGAGATCTTCTACCTGCCGTACTTCTTTGGCGCGACGGCGCTGGGGTATGGTGGGCCTGCGTTTGACGTGATGCTCCCGGCGACGTCGTACACGGGTGCGGCGAATGATGCTGCAGATAAGACGGCGGTGGTGCTGGTGCGCAGCAGGGTGACAACGCACGGCATGAACGTGGGGCAGCGGCACATGCAGCTGCGGCACACGTACACAGTGAACACGGACGGCGCAATCACGCTGCACGTCGCGCAGCTGCCGCCAAACGCGAACCTGTTCCAGCCGGGCCCGGGCGCTGCTGTTCGTGGTGGTCGACGGCGTGCCGAGCAATGCGACATGGGTGACTGTGGGCAGCGGCAGGATCGAGCCGCAGCCGACGGCGGAGGCGAGCGTGCTCCCGCCAAGTGTGCGTCTGGACAGCGTTACGGGCAGCGCGGCAGGACGGGCGCGGAGTGGGGGAACGCAAACAGGGACAGCGCATAGGCGGGAAGGAGGAGGGGGCGAAGAGCAATCTGCCGGTGATCATTGGGTGCATTGTCGGTGGGGTCGTGGTGGTCGGTGTCCTGGGTGCGCTGATCGCGGTGTGCATGAAGCGCTGCAATCGGAGCGCTGGCGAGGATGCCGCCGTCCAAGGAATACGGCGTGGGCATGGGTGCGGCAGGTGCAGGTGCAGGTGCAGGTGCGGCACTTGGCGGGAAACCGGTGGTCAGCGGCTGGGCGACCGCGCACGACGGAGACTCCTCTGTGTTCGTGCTCCCTCGCCAAAGGTGGTTCTGGCGGCGGCGGGCAGTACCACGACGACAATATGTGGGACGCGCGCACGGGGAGCATGAGCATCAACGCACCTTACAAGGATGAAGGGCGGGGCACGTCGTCGTTCGGGAGCCGGAGCCAAGTGTTTGGGAATGATGCGTATGACCCGTATTTGGGGCAGCCGCCGGTGGCGCATGCGGGGAGTGCGATGGGAGAGTATGCGACGTCGACAACGCAGCTGAATCAGTATCAGTACCTGCAGCAGCAGCAGGGAGGGTATCGGTAGTAATGATAAGTCAATGAGGGTTTGATAGCTGTACTTTCTTGCTTTCTTTTCTTTTCTCTTTTTCTTTGCCTTTTTATATACCAGACATACCCCTGGCGTGACATGGCATGTGGACTGAAGACTTTCATTTTCATTCCTTTCTTTCCCATTTCTAGTTTTTTACATATTAAGTAGTACTACTAACACAGACATACATCTCTACTGACAGTTTTTTTGCTACACAGATACATAATCTATCGACGCTATCCCTTGACATTTTTAAAAAAAGTTCTGATGTGTACTTGTAATTTGGATTGAATACTTTGAATATGGTTTAGGTAAATTATCATTCATCGTCGAAAGGGGTTTCTGACTATCCATAATTCAACAAACGAAGTTGTCAAAAGCATCTGTTCTGAACTGTCGGTTAATCTTCATAACTCAGTATCCAAGAACAGGCCCACTGACACTGGCGCTTGTACATGAATTCAAAGAATTTAAATCGATTGTAAATCATTTGTATATTTTCTCATTGTAACCATTGTTTAAAGTCCTGAAGACTGCATCTTGCCACACCTTCACCCTGCCACTCGATCCTCTTTCATCTTAACTGTAGACTACATAACTACTCAATCTTCTCAAGCTTGTTGCAGGTAAAAGATTCAATGGCTTCATCGAGATCTAGGGAAGGGTTGATACAACTCCACTCAAAAGTCGCAGAGCCCTTGGAATCAGGCGCTCTAAATAAAAAGCCGGACTCAATATGTATCTTTCAGGAGTCGTATTCATAACTTACACATAGAAATCACAGGTATATCCACTGGTAACGATGAGGCTTCGTGGCCTGTCAGTCCAATCATCAGGGAGGTTGACTGAATCTCCAGTTTTGAGATCTTGAGGGGAGAAGAGTGACCTGGTAAAAATTGTTGGTCAAAAAACAACCGACAATTCTGCCAGTTGAGCCGGCGTCCTACCGAATGACAGTGAGTACTGGATTGTGGGACAACAAAACGATCTCACACATGGCGCACAGCAGCCAATGCCTGTGCAGACATGGCGGAAGCGGCAATGATCATCAAAAGACCAGTAAGCTTGGAAGTGAACTGCATGTCTGAATGTTCAGGTGAGCGTTGAGAGAGAGCTTGGGAATTGGAGAGTTGGTTAAACTGCTAAGGAATCATAGGATTTCTTCACCATTTTATACCCTAGAGCCCAAATTACAATGGATAGTGTTTTCACTTATTCAGAATTCTTATTCGGACTCGTTGCTGACTGACTGAGCGGAAGAAACAGTAGGCTAGAGCAGCCAAAGAGAATTTCAAATCCAGAACAGTTGGACGAAGGTATAGCGCCCTAGAATATTGGAAGGATGGAAATTTGAAGCTAGTTGATTAATATCAATGAGCGCTGTTGGGGTACAATACGCAACATTAATCTTCTATTCATCAAGTCAACTTCGTACAAAAATCTATGTTGTGCTTATCTACATTAAGAGTCACGACTTTCCACCCATTATTCTGCTCTCGGATTATATTAACTGTTATCAAAAGGGTTAGCCGGAAGCCTCACCCAGACTTCACCTCTAAATTAGTGCGGGAATATCTAAAATAGTTGCACAAACCTAAAAACATTAAAAACGGTGTAGCATATCTTTGAGGAGTTATTCTACCTGTCGATAGTCGTAGGAATATGTAGTGTTGTATACTAGTATGTCCTGAGAATTGCAAACGATACATATATATTATTGTCATGGTGAAGATGTCTATAATTTCAAACTTCAGAGTGTATAGTGCCATTCAGCACATTCTCTTGAGATATGGTGTTCTTTGCATCACAAACTAGTGCATCGGAATGGATTAGAATAGAAGTGACAGTAGTAATGACAGAGTGCACAAACCTGGCAGATAATGTAGACCATACAGACACCTATCACATCCAACCATGGCACAATCTGGTACAATCGGAGGATTGAAACACCTGAGTACCATAAATGGCAACATACGTTACATACCCACCAAACTTCGATGTTTGCTGTATCTGCCATATTATTATCTCGGCCCAGTGGTAATTGTTTCTGGTGACTCTCTTGCTTACTACAAGTAGGGATATAGCACATGTCCCTCAGCCAAAAGCAGTTCTGGCAGCGGCGGGCAGTACCACGACGACAACATGTGGGTGCGCTCACTGGTGGCAGCATTAGCATCAGCGCTCCGTACAAGGACAAGGGTTCCAGTGGGAAAGGCACGTCGTCATCCAGGAGCCGGAGCTAAGTGTTTGGGAATGATGCGTATGACCCGTATTTGGGGCAGCCGCCGGTGGTGCATGCGGAGAGTGAGTTGGGTGAGTATGCAACATCGACATCACAGCTGAATCAGTATCAGTACCAGCACCAGCAGCATCAGGGAGGGTATCAGTAGTGGTGATGAGTTGATGAGGGTTTGATAGCTGTGCTTTCTTGCTTTCTTGCTTTTCTCTTTTTCTTCATACCATACCCTGGCGTGGCATGGCATGTGGACTGAAGTCCTTCATTTTCATTCATTTCTTTCCTATTTCCAGTTTTATATATATTCAGTAGTACTACTAACACGGAGACACATCTCTCCAAACAGTATTTTGTTTGCTGCACACATAAACATAATCTATTGACGCTATCCCTTGATATTTAAAAATGTTCTGATGTGTACTGTAATTCGGATTGAACACTTGGACCCTTCAAACACTTAGTCTACGGTCTAGGTAAATTAATATTATCGCGTCAATGTCGATTTCTAATCCCAATCTTGATTGTGAATACAGGCTAGTGTCATGATGCAGACTATTAATTTCCACTGTCTTGCTTAATATTAGAAGATGGATCATCACCATCATATTCGGAGGAAGCGACGATGGTGATCAAAAGACCAGTAAGCTTGGAAGTGAACTGCATGTCTGAATGTGAAGATGAGCATTGAGAGAGAGCTTAGCAATTGGAGAGTTGGCTAAACTGCTAAGGAATCAGAGGGTTGCTTTACCTATACCTTACAGAGTCCAAATAAAATGGATAGTGTATTCGTTTACTTGGAATTCTTATTCGGAGTTGCTGACTGACTGAGCAGAAGATAGAGTACACCAGAACAGCCGAAGAGAATATCAGATTCCAGAACAGTTGGACGAAGGCATGGTGCCCTAGAATATCAGAAAGATAGAAATTTGAAGCTAGTATATTAATGGCATTGAGCGCTGTTGGGGTACAATACGCAACATTAATCTTCTATTCATCAAGTTGATCCTTGTACAAAAATCTATGTAGTGCTTACTTACATTAAGAGTTATGTACCCTTTTACCCATTATTCTGCTGTCGGATTATATTAACTGTTATCAAAAGAGTTGGCTGGAACTTAACAAAGACTTAACCCTCTAGCTCAGTGTGAGAATAAAATAGTTGGGAAAACCTAAAAGCCTTAAAAACGGTGCAGCATAAATCACCCCAAGGCATAGCGGTGGGTCATAAAGCTTTACTTAAAAATCCATGTTGTACTTACTCAATGTTGGTCCAACATTGAGTATTGGACGGTTATTAACTGGAGTTATGAGTTATGGTTACGATAACTGTTGATTACAGCTGCATGCAAAAACTAGGATTTTTTGAAATTCCAGCTCGTCGTTAGTGGCAACTGTTCCGAACATCAATGTTGTGGGGCTGGTGCACTAGAACCCTTATGCAACGTCCGAAGAGGACTTCAACATGAGGCATGACCTCCAAGGATACCAACCATTGTCTTGTCCGCAGCCGTGTTCGCCATGCCTGTGTACGACGCTCGGGGAGCGTCACGCCGAACGCGGGCCCGCCGTACCCCAGCGCTGTCGGCGCGCCCACCGGCGCAGGCCGCACCTTTCGCGCTGAAGTACGGTGGGTAGAAGATCTCCGCACGGTACTCTGTCTTGAACATCACGTCGAGGTTCACGTCCGGCGTTCGGGTTTCCAGGACAGAGTTGATGAAAGATCCTAGGCATATATCTCCAACGCGGAGTGGTGGCGACATTTATGAACCCATTGAGCAGGGGAGGAAGGGAAGGGAGATTGTTAGGAGAGGTTTGTAAGTGTGGAAAAGAGCCAGGAGCATAGGGATATAGTTGCGGACAACCAAAGGCTAGGGCTTCCAGAATATAGAATAAAAGGAACATAAACATTTCAGTCCTCAGAAATTAAGGCTTGAGCAAATCTATGTCTTTTCTTCAGATGCGAGGATTCCATCTTCGTGCCAAATGCTAATCAGTCTGTCCAATTGATAACCAGCACTTGCTGCCAAGCCCATCTTCTTAGTCAACAGGATGACTTCATGAATCAAATATCATGAGAAATATCGGCCATGCATGTTCACAAGCAATCCCGACCGTTTAAAGTCATCATCCATATCGGCCCATTTTGGTGAACATTATGTCAAATATGACCTTACTAAACGCATGCTGCAGGCACACACTAAGTGCACAAACATGGCCTCTGACTGCCACACCCGACCACACCAGACTGCCTTGCAGTATACATGTGTCTCGCTGGCCGTGAGTCCTCTGATCACGGCAACAGGAAACACATCCAGACTGCAGTGAACGGCAGGATCACCCTGACACGAAATTCTACAAAACTCTACCCCGTCTAAGCACATGGGGAATTGCGCGGGCATAATTTGGGTGTCACCGCAAGACATCGAGACGTTCCTAGGTATCAATTCGACCAACCGCCACCACGATTGATATCATTATAGACATAAGTAATTCCTTCCAGGCTATTGAGGCACGTCTAAAAGAACGATATTAAATCACTTCTTGAACTTGAATCACTTTTCTCGAAATTACATTTATTCAATTAATAATAAACATATCTAAGCGCCCACGCCCCAGTTGTCTATCCCAGCCTCCCGTCTATAAATATCTATCCGACTCTAAGAGGAGTGGAGTCTTGCAGGGTTCACTTAGATGTATTAAAATCCTAGTAACACTGAGGCGTCTACATGAATTCTGATGTTCCTCATTAACCTTCGTAGCTTACCAGTTCCACTGCGGCTGAAACTCACTAGTATATACACATCTGCCACACTTCGACTACTCATATACACTGTGCTGCGGATCTACTTACGCCCTCAATCTTCTCACGGTACCGTCTTTCAAATTTCTTTTACTAATCATCCCCAAGGTCGCCGTTAGGACTTACTCAGGAGACTGACAAGAATCTCGCCTCCTTATACCCATCGCTCACGCCAAACTTTGTTACGTTCAAACCTTCACAACTGGTATTTGACACGATATGCCACAATATCAGGATTCCGGACAAAAGGAGACGAACAGGCTCAAATCCGAATAACCATGCACGCAAGTAGTGTGCTAGTGTCGTACTACATAGTAACCATGTGAATGTGAATTAAGCATCATCGGCGAAGCGCTGAGCAGTGAGCGCGCTGGCAGACAATGTCAGATGAATAGAAGCCAAAAAGTCGAGAGTCAAGACCCAGGATGCAGACTCAGAGAGACGGGATCGAGAACGCTCGAGTAATAAAGCTCTTTGAGTTGGATACGATTTAGAGGTGGGCAGCAGACCGAGCTCAGTGATGAGAATTGGACTTCGGGAGCCAGACAAGAAACAGACTGAGAGAAAGAGTCTATGGAAAGCCTGGGCTCTGGGCCTGGCATCATATTGGTATTTAAATGATCTTTCTCTAACGTCCTGTGACAGCCGATAAACAATGCGACCATGCAACAACGTGTATTGTTGAAGCTCCGAGGACAGATTATCAGCTTCAACTCCAAGTCTCCAACATAGAGCAAGTCTAACCTCTGCATCTGACATGGTGAAGACAGAAGCAACATTGCACTGAAAACGCTGAGTTGTGGTCCAGTCTGGTACCATGTCGTTGTCATTCCGCTTACACATGCATGCCCGAGTCCTCCACTTACACCAATAAGTACAGAAGCTGCGTTCATTGACATAGCAATTTCTTCACTTGCTTGGATTGGAATATCCTCCGACTTCGGACTGACGATTAGGAACGGCCTACAGGTCCAAGTCCTATTTCTAAGCTGACATAGAAGTCGTTTTTGTTCTATACATTCCCGCCGTAATCCCTTCACTTGCCCAGATTGGCAAATCATCCCAAATCAGACAGACATATTTTTAGTGCTCTGTGTTGGGAATGTGCTCGGACATTCCACAGTCCATCCTGTAGATATTATTTTATCTTATTAATTGTCTTACTAATAATCTCTCGGCCTCGGCTATGCCATACATAGAAATAATTAGACGCTGGTAGAGTATTCTAGTTACAGTAGATACATGTATATAAGTAGCTGCGAAGTTTGTACAATAAAATTAAGAATTCCAAACATAAATTGTCAATAGGTTATGGGCCCCGTGCCTGTACATTAAAAACTCGTACTTGAATTCTCAACAGCCACACTCATCCTCATTTATTTTTAACTCGCAATCAATATGTCAGATGAATATAGCACATCTGGACCCTACCGGATTCCCATGCTGAAGGCAGATAATTGGATGCCATGGAAGCGAAGAATGCTTGCAGTATTCACTGACCTTGGACTGGAAGACCATATTGCAATTGATGCAAAGGCACCAGAATCAGCTGAACCCGGAAAACCAACTGCACTGGAGCTTGAGGCTCAGAAGAAATGGAGAGAACAGGATGCAAGGCACGAGTCCGAATTGAGCTGTCAATCTCAGATTCGGAAATAATACACATCAGTGGTGCAGTCACAGCACGCCAAATGTGGGAACAACTTACCACAGTGAAGGAATCCAAAGGCCGACTTGGAATTTTGGCCACACGAAGGGCATTGTACAGAGCAACAGCAGAAGAAGGATTCAATATGGTAGAACATATATCAAAATTGCGCCAGCTACAGGAGGAACTGCATGTTATGGGCAGCAAAGTACCAGATGAAGATTTTGTAATGATTTTAATCACATCACTTCCCGAGTCATGGGACACTTATACAACATCTTATCTTGGGTCAAGTGGGAATAAACCTCAATTATCCTCTCATGAACTTGTGGCTATTCTCATGGAAGAAGATAGACGTCGCAAGTCTAGGTCTGGTGACTCAACACAAACATCCTTACAGGCTAGAGGATCTGGCAACTCAAGGAACAACGGAAAATTCAACAAATCATCGGATTCATCGGACAAAGAATGTTACAACTGCCACAAAAGGGTCACATATCAAAGGAATGTTGGGCTAAAGGTGGCGGAAGGGAAGGTCAGGGACCTAAAGGCCGAAGAGGACCAAATAGGGCAGGGCGCACAAATCAAGCACAGGAGTCAATCACATCAAATCTTAATGATGCATCATACATGGCATTTGCACCTGCAGAACAACACAGAGAATTTTCGAAATATGATTGGATATTAGACTCAGGAACAACCTCACATATCTGTACCATGAAGGAGGCATTTATTGATTATACACCACTCAAAGATTCAACCATACAGGGCCTCGGATTAAGCCCTGTCACTGCTCAAGGCCGTGGAACAGTCATTGTTAATTTTTCTGTGGATGGAAAACATTCCGACACCAACTCCGCAATGTCCTACATGTCCCTGATGCTCCAAACTGCCTACTATCAATCAGCAGAATTGATGATGCGAATGGGCATGTTAAATTTACCAAAGGTGGATGCTCCATATCGGATTCCAAGGATAAAATAATTGGAAAAGGAATCAAGTCTAATAGGCTTTACTTATTATTAGCCCGTGCACAACTACCCGGAAAAGAGAAGACAAACTATGCTTCATCGCAGAAGCTTACCTGGGACCAATGGCACCGAAAATTTGGACACATATCCATGTCATCTTTGCAACAAATCAGCCGGGAGGAGCTTGTAAATGGAATGGAGATAGATCACACATCTATTCCTTCCCCAACATGTGAGGCTTGTATCCAAGCAAAACAGGCTCACAAACCATTCCCAAAGGAGGCAGATAATCGCTCAGAGATTCCTGGAGAAGGATTTATGAGTGATGTTTGGGGACCAGCAGGAGTTCAGTCTATTGGAGGCTTCAAATACTACATCTCATTCACAGATGATGCAGTCCGCTTCAGTGGAGTAAAATTTATGAAGGATAAAACAGAGGCCTCAGCCCGGATAAAGGACCATGCCACCCTACTGGAAAGGAAATTTGGAAAACACCCAAAGTGGATGCGCTTTGACAATGGGAAGGAGTTAGTCAACAAAGAAATAAAGACATGGGCAGAAGAAAGAGGCATTGAAGTACAAACCACTGCACCTTATTCTCAATCACAAAATGGAGTAGCAGAACGATTTAACCGTACACACCTGGAGCTTGCAAGAGCCATGCTAATTTCGAAGAAGCTACCTGATTTTTATGGGATGAAGCAGTCTCCCATGCCAATTACCTTCGAAACAGGGCGCCTACCAGGGCGCTTAAAGGCCTGACACCTTACGAAGCTTGGAATGGCTCCAAACCTGATGTTTCACACCTCAGAGAGTTTGGATGTGATATATGGGTTCTAGATGAGTCCCAGAACCGATCCAAACTGCACCCAAAATCGCACAAGATGGTCTTTGTGGGATTTAATGATGGATCCAAATCAATTCGCTATTATGACAGCAAACATAGAAGCATCAAGACATCCCGAATTTCGCTTTTAATGAAAATGATGAACCTAGGGAACTTGAAATAATTACTACAGTACCTGGTTTGGCATCTGAGGGGGAGCCAGGACCAGTTCCAGATGCACAAACCAACGAAATACAATCAGAAAAAATTATTCAACCGGTCATAACTTCCAGTGATTCAAATAATCGCCAACTACGCACCAGAACAATGCAAATTGACTACAAGAAGTCTCACAACCCTCAGGCGCGAACTCCGTCATCAAGATTCAATACATCCACTCCTATTCCACTCCCTACACCAGATATCACTCGTCCAACAGAATCTTCAAAGGCTAAGCAAACAGAACGAACCAATGTTGCTTCAGAGCCAGAAATTGCAATGCTAGCTTCAAGAAATTCAGAAAGCAGCTTGCCTTTAACAATTGAAGAAGCACTTGCAGGAAGTGAATCTGAAGCATGGCAGGAAGCTATAGATGAAGAATTAAACACTCTGGAGAAGATGGGGACTTGGGAACTACAAAACTTACCAAGGGATCGAGAACCTATAGGCTGCAAATGGCTATTCACCAAGAAACATGACGCTGAAGGGAATATAATTAAATACAAGGCAAGACTTGTTGCACAGGGCTTCTCACAGAAGCCAGGAGTAGACTACAGCAATGATGGGACATTCGCACCAGTTATGCGCTTTGAAACTTTACGCACTTTACTCGCACTCTCAGCAGTCCATGGATGGAGTCTTCGACAGCTTGACGTCAAGGGAGCTTATTTAAATGGATACATTGAAGAGGAATTATATATGCGACAACCTCCTGGATATAATGATGGATCAGGACGTGTCTGTTGACTTAGGCGCTCATTGTATGGTCTCAAACAAGCTGGAAATGTTTGGAACAAGGAATTTGATACAGCCATGAAGGACTTGGGATTCACTAGGCTCAAATCTGATTACTGCTGCTACAAAAGACAAGAGGGAGAAGAATTTGAGATCCTACTTGTCTGGGTAGATGACATCATATCTATTGCAAACTCAGATGCTCGGAACGATTTATTGGAGCAACAATTACGCCAGAAATTCGATATTAAATCGCTGGGACAACCCTCACTACTTCTAGGAATGAATGTTATACAGGATCATCATTCCAAAGTCATTTCCATTTCACAAACTGCCTACATTAATCAACTACTCAAGAAATTTGGTCTGGAGGATGTAAACCCAGTCACTACTCCCATGGACCCAAATGTGAAGCTCGACAATACAGACTTACCTCAAGAAAAATTGGACAAGCAGGGGGAGCAGCTAGAACAAGCCAGTGCTAGCTATGCAACACTTATAGGATCGCTTATGTATTTAGCAATTGGAACCCGGCCAGACATCGCATTTTCTGTCCAGAAACTTGCACAGTTCACCAAGAACCCTCAGAAACAGCATTGGACAGCTGTTAAACGAATATTTCGCTACCTTAAAGGTACTCGAGACTACAAACTCACCTATGGTCATGAAACCGAGGAAATCAACCAAGAATTAAATATTTACTGTGATGCAGATTGGGCTTCAGATAGAGACAGGAAATCTATCAGTGGATACATTATCAAACTAGCTGGAGGCGCTGTTGCTTGGAGTGCAAAGAAACAGAGCACAGTGGCTCTTTCAACTGCAGAAGCAGAGTACACTGCTGCTACTCACTCGCGCAAAACAGGTACTCTGGCACAGAACATTATTCACGGAATTAGGAATTGATATTCCTACTACCTCAACTATATTCTCAGACAACCAAGCAGCTGTCTCAATCGCTCACCACCCGAATTTTATTCCAAAACCAAACACATTGACATCTCCCTCCACTTTCTTCGTGATCTTGTCCAGAATGGCACCCTCAATTTAGTTTATATTAACACCAGAGAAAATATAGCAGATCTATTCACCAAGGGACTACCTAGGACATTACACCAGGACCTCACATTCGAAATTGAAGTATTTTAGAGATGCCCGAGCAAGGGGAGTGTTGGGAATGTGCTCGGACATTCCACAGTCCATCCTGTAGATATTATTTTATCTTATTAATTGTCTTACTAATAATCTCTCGGCCTCGGCTATGCCATACATAGAAATAATTAGACGCTGGTAGAGTATTCTAGTTACAGTAGATACATGTATATAAGTAGCTGCGAAGTTTGTACAATAAAATTAAGAATTCCAAACATAAATTGTCAATACTCTGAACCCGAAGCAAGAACCCAGGCACAGTTGTCAGAACCAGGCGAATGTAAATAACCAATGTCAGAGCAGAGTGTGTCTGTTTCCTTCTCCTCATGGTCAACGTCTACTTTGGGATGATCACGGCTGAATATTGCTCTATTAAGTAACTGACTTTAGATGTTGAAGACATTGAACTCCTTTTGATTTCGTGTCACTGGACTGGATCACTATCGCGTTATGCTCAGTACGTTAAGCCATATCGCACCAGTAGGTGAACTTATTGTATATCTGGTTCTGCAAACGAGGAGTGAACACTTGTGAGTAACTAGATGATGACAGGGAGGTCCTGCAATCATGAGAACAACACAAAATTGCCGATTCCGAGCATGAAGGTTCTTCCGTTGTCGGCAGTAGTGTTGCCGTGGTCAGGTTCAGTCCGGTTCTCAGCATGATTTTGCTGAACGCCGAACTGGACCTTCGCGTTCAGTTCAGTGATTTTCTGAACTCTGAACTGGACTCCCCGTTCAGGTTCAGTTCAGGTTCGGACGCGTTCGAACCGTTTCAAATTGTGGTGGCCAAAAAATTACTTACAAATTGCAATATACATAAGATTCCACTCTTTTCCACCAAAAATCAATATTTTGAAGGCTCCAGTGTACTCTCAGAGCTTTGCCTACCAAATCACGGATATTTCGGACAAGTCGCTTGATCAGGTGACGTGGGGATACTTTCGGCAAAGACTTCAAGTTTATGGGGATCTCAAATGACCTGCCAGCGCTGCCGTTTCCCCATCAAAGAAAGCATTTTGGCTACTCTCCTCTTGTCCAAGGTAGATAATTTGCACAAAAATATAGAAAATTTACCCACTTACTGCCTTCGGTTCGGTTCAGGTTCGAACCTAGTGTCCGAAGCCTGAACCTCAAACCGGACTTCACGTTCAGTTCTGGAATTTTTCGAACTTTGAACCGGACCATCGTCCGGTTCGGCATCGGTTCAGGTTCGAACCTCGGTTCAGAACCAGACTACGGCAACACTAGTCGGCGGTGGGCTCTTATGACCAATTCTTGATATTTTAAAATTGGCATGATTGATCTGCATTGATGATTTGACTGTACTACCCATTTCCATTACCCATTTCTTTGGTGAATCTTGCTAAATCTTCAACCCATTTCTGAAATCATATAAGTAGAGGCATTAAAGAGACACAGATCGTCGCCATTCCTCTTTCAAGCCCTTATCTGCGAGCTCATCAGTGTAAATGAAGTCGTTAGCTCTCAGTCTTATTAACTGCTGTATGTTCAGCAGCTTATTAGCAGCATGTATTCCGGTCCAACAAGGTCAAAGTACAACAATGGAGGTAGGAGGCACTTTGCGTTACAAACATAAACATTGCTCCTACAGTGGCGAGCAAAAGTATTGCGCACCTAGATAGACGTGAATCTCGACAACCACTGGGTAGATTCACAAAGTTTAAAAACTTTCTTGTAGCCTAGGATATTATGTATCGAAGTAAAAAGAGTTTATGGAAAATTTTTAAAATTGCATTCTTGGGAGAGAATCTACGAAAAGTAGGTTTTCATCTTTGGAAGGAGCTGTCAGAAATATTTTCAGATTTTCTGACAGCTCCTTCCAAAGATGAAAACCTACTTTTCGTAGATTCTCTCCGAAAGCAATTTTTAAATTTTCTATACTTTTACTGATACATAATATCCTAGGCTAAGAAAGTTTTTAAACTTTGTGAATCGACCAGTGGTTGTCAAGATTCACGTCTATCTAGGTGCGTGCAATACTTTGCTTGCCACTGTATATTAACAAATTTGTGTAATAAAGAGCCGCAGCAGTGCCACATAATTCCACTGTGATATAGTGGGAGGGGGAGGATACAGCCCAGAATGCACAGCGCACATGCTCCAACAGCACTCCAACATTGTCAACTCAGACTCTGGACAGTCTAAATAGCACAGCTACCATTGCATATAAACGTTGATGTTCCACTTATTCTATCAACTGGACTACTTACACCTTGTCATTGGTCGACCACCATTATAACGTGCAACTATAACAATCCACTGCTCCACATTCGAGGTTCACTCCTACAATTGCCGGTGAGCTCCGTAGAACAGCCACTCTCACAGCGACCAGTCAGCCTCTTCGACTACCCACACACCACCCACTATTCATACACAACTTAACGTTCTTGCAAACATCCCACAAAATGTGAAGCACAATTGCCCCACCCACCCTCCTCCCACGACTATCCCTCACTCTCTCACTTCTACTCTATCCCATGCTCTTAACTCCCAACACCTCCTTAGCACTAGCCCAGCGCGTTGCCGACATCACTCTAATAATCATCACACACACCAAATCCACCCTTACAAGTTCCATTTTGAGGCGGCAATCCAGCGGCAGTCGACCAGGATGGGATCTGCGCTAGAGAATCGGGCCCGCCATATCCCCGCATGGTGTGCTGGAAGAGCTTAAGGCCGACAACGACAATGACAATAACCCGCCCGGGCCATCCAAATCCAACTCTGGGACAGGGGTAGGGGAAGCGGCAGACCCGCCCGCCATGTCTGTACAGGCATTGGCTGCTACACCACGTGTGAGATCGTTTTGTTGTCTGACAATCGAGAGTACTCACTGTCATTCATAGGACGCTTCGGCTCAACTGGCAGAATTGTCGGTTGTTTTTTTGACGAACAATTTTTTACAGGGTCACTCTTCTCCCCTCAAGTGTCGCATTATTGATATAGGCAACACCCTATCACATCATGTTACCTTTCTTTTCTTATCTACTTAATTACATAATGTAACAAACATGTAGATAGTCTCCTGTTCCCTCTGTTGTCTCTCTGGCTTTTACAACCAGAGTTAAACTGGAACAGTTCTCGTCATCTTAGTTCGGATTCCCTTCACACGCCGATCGAAACTATTTGACAGGTTATGGGCCCCGGCGTACCCTACACAAACTAAGAAGACTCGAACTACTGCAAACAAGTGCTCCACATCGTGTCGGCAGCTTCGCATCTGAACACGTTCGCTCTGCTCTACGCGTCAACCACTCAAACGTTGTCATAAAGTTCCAGAAATATCTATCAGATCGTTATCCAATTTTGGACTACGACTCCCACTCGATTCGAACCATTACTACACAGCTGTTATTCTATTCCTACTCAATCTATTTCTATCGCAATGGCCGACGCAGATGAAACCTCTGGCTCAGGCTGAATTACGATGCCCAAACTCGGAGGTGCCGTGAAGTACAGGGACTGGGAAAAGTCCATGTTTGGACGACTTCTCTGTTGGATGTCATTGGTGATACGCACTGCAGTCCCCTATACTCAGTAAACCCATTTTCCAAGTTTTCTACACCATTTCGAGGGTTCAAATTGCCTACCAACGCCTACTAAAGTCCCCAATTGAAGGTGACCAAAGCCCAATTGAAGGTAACCGAGGCCCAACTGAACCCCACTTTGTCACTAAACAACTCAAAACGGCTTGGCTAGTCTTTACAGAGCATACCTGCGGTTTCGGATGATTTCTAATAGGTTTCAATATTTGTTCTAATTCATTTCCTTTTCTCTGCGCTACTCTGTACCATTTCCTGCTCCCCCTTTGCTTGTTTAATTCCTTTCTGCTTTGATTAAACCCTTTAGAGTCTCAAGTTCTACCTATATAAAGCTTATATGTAGTCTACTTTGAAGAAATAGAACCTCATATCCCTGGTATATTGTTGTATCTCACCATCTCGAACTCAGAAACCGTGTCCTTGTAACTCGTTAGCACCCTCGCACCTCGTATTCAGCCTCAAACATCGTATTCAGCCCTCAAACATCGTGATTCAGCCCTCAAACATCGTATATCGTCACTCGGTCTCCCTATCAAGCCTCGTATAATTTAGTACACTTCAACGTCCAACTCCTCATCACTGCCTACGCTCCCGAAACCTCGATTCGCAACCCTCAGAGCCACTCATTGCAAAGTAGCTTGCCCAACCCCATTACTTAGATTTGTTTGTGTTTTGTGCGGCACGCCCACTTCGTAGGCATATCATTTGTGGAGCCCACTGCGAGGGGTTTCAACAAAAATTAAGCCTGGCAGCAAACATCAGACTTGACGCCCTGCAGAACCTACAGATCGTCAGACTCGCAGTGTAACTTGGAACCTTAGAGACGAGCTTATTGCTACTCTACAGAATCCTCCAACCTTTCAGACACATTACCATTTACCAACACTGCTCCTGCTGCAGGTCCGAGTACCCTTCGTATTTCTACCTCTATTCCAACTTCTACACAGTTCAGTTCTCCGACACTATCTCCTTTAACCTCACTACCACCATCACCTTCACCTACAACCAGCACTAGCTCGCACACATTATATACTAGGCCTTACACCCAGTATCTCGGAACAAACTCTATCTACCCAAGACAATTCTCCAACTCCGACCCCACCATCGTAAACCTTATCACAGACACTATGACCCAACCTTTAGCACCTCCAGCTCGCCTGCACCTTCAGCAGTTGCATCGCCACTTATGCCTGTCCGAGGGTGATCGATCGGCACCTCACTTTGATCCGTTGAAACCTCGTGAACTCCGGGCGCTACTTCACTGATCTTGAATATCACTTTACTCGGTCCGCAGTCACTTTAAACTGACAAGAAGGCTCATGCTACTCGGCTTCTCGATGTTGAGGTTGCAGACATTTGGGAAACTTTACCCTCTTTCTCGGACAATAACAAGACCTACCTAGACTTCAAGACAGATGTTCTGGCCCTCTACCCTGATGCAGCAGTTGACCAGAAATACACTATGGCAGACCTCGACCTTCTCATTGGGACTCAACAGCGCCTCAGAATCAACAATATGTCTGAATTGGCATTTTATCACCGCCAGTTCATTGTCATAACCACATTCCTCATCAATAAAGGCATTATCTCAATTACCAAGCAGTCACGAGCCTATGTTCGAGGTTTTCCCCACAAACCTGGGTCTCCATTGCGAATCGGCTTCAACTCAAACACCCGGATCATAGCCCAGCTATCCCATATGAAGTCAAGGACGTATTTGCTGCAGCCTCGTGGGTCCTCAAGGCACTATTCAGGGCATTATCCAACCCCAGTCCGTACTTCCCACCCAATCAGCTATAGTTGCGCCACCCCCTTCGGACTCTATCAAGACCGAGAATCTCAGTAGCATCCTTACGGAGTTCACCGAGTCCATTGTTGG
>JAJIRX010000204.1:0-26538 GCA_023853785.1 Psilocybe azurescens | reverse complement strand
CCCCTTCCCCCACCACCAAAGCCCTCTCCGCCTGCACCCGCTGAAACGCTTCTACCTCCGCCAGCGTAATACTGTCATTCACGACCTTGCCCAGATCCTTGCCCCTATCCGCCTCGACGATCACCAAGTCCCCAATGCGTATATCCTGCGAGAGGTCGGTGAGGTAGAACAGGTCCGTGCGGCCCGCTTTGAACTCGACGATGAAGAGCGGCCAGGAGGAGGGCACGGAGTGCAGGGGACGCCTTTGCCCAGGTCCGCGAGGTTTGCACCCTGTACGCTGGATCCGGACCCGGAGGGATGCGCGGAGGTGGGCGTGGGCGGCTGCTGGTGCTGCGCGTCGGAGAGCCGTCGTTGGGTTTGAGGGTAGTATGGCGGCTGTTGGGGGTTGATCGGGCGTGTGCCCGGCGAGATGGGCGATTGGAGGTTCCCGGAATAGGACGGGCGCGTGCGCGCACGTATTGCGTGTTGTTGTTCATCGCGTGATGCTGCTGCTGCTGGTGTTGGTGTTGTTGGTGCTGCTGGTGCTGGTGCTGAAGCTGCTGCTGGTGTTGCTGCTGCTGGAAATGCTGTTGAGGATGTCCATATTGTATACCGTGTCCAGGTATGAAGCGAGCCGTGGGCTCTGTGATGTTGATGCTGCTGCGGAGCCCGAGACGTACTGTACTGATTCTGAGCATGGTGGTCTTCATACAACCCCTCGGAGGGGTGTTGCCTCCCGCAGAGTAGTCCCCGCCATCACTCGGCGTGCCAATCGGCTGCCGCGAATAGTTGTTGTTCCCGCCAGGAATAGCAAGGTTGATGGACTGATAGTTAGACATCAGATCCCGCGACGGCGGGCTACGCGACAAAGGTGCATAGATGGGCAGCGACGACGGCTGGCTCGGAGGGTGCTGGGAGGACGGCGGCGGCGGCTCGTTAGGGTTGATGTTCAGCAGCCCAAGATCGCTCGCGAGATCATCGTCCGATAATAGGCCACTGCCGCGGCCGCCATACGCAGGCTGGAAGGACGGCCGCGGCGCTTCCTCGGTGTTATCCGCGCCCGGAGCGTTGAAACCAACGATATTGCCGCGGCGCGGCTGCACGACGCTGACACTATGCCTGCGACTCGTCGTGCCGCTGCCGCCGCCGCCGTTCTCATCCCGCGGCGGGTTCATCCCGGCCCACAGCTCCCTGAAAGCCGAGCCATCGTCGAGCAGGATCTGCCCCACGTCCCGCACGAACGGGCTCATGTTGGAGATGTCCGTCTGCTGGTTCCTGCCGCTGCCATGGTAGCCATTTCCCGAGAGCGAGCCACCCGTCGGAGACGATGGATGGAGACCTGCCCATCGTCCCGAGCGAACCATAGCGGCTCTGACCCGGGGCTTGATCTCGCCATACCGCTGGCCCCCAGATGGAATGTTCAGCGGGTTGGTGTGAGAGGTATGATTCGTTCCAGCTCTGCATGGCGGACGATCCGGTGTATGGGCTCCCTACGGGGCCAGGACGCCCCGTGGCCAGGGACTGCGATCGACTGCGACTAATATCCTGATTGTAGTTGCGCCCGCGTGACAAAGACGGCGGGACGTATCGCTCGTCGTACGTATCCGACAGCGCCTCGGACTCGTCGTCCTCAAAAGTGGACGGGAACGCACGGTCGCGCATGGTGGACGAGAAGTGGTTCTGCGGGTGCGCGGAGAAGGAGGAGCTCCTGATGGGAATGGGCTGGCCGCGGTTGGGACTCAGCATGCGCGAGTTCGCGTTGCTATTGCTGCTGTTGTTATTGGACCAAGGACCCCCGACGTTAGATGGAACAAAGTGCTGCGTGGGCGGAGACGAGACGAAAGAGGTATCGGACGAGCGAGGGGCTGGCTCGCGGCCCTTTCCCGAAGAGGCGCTGCCCCGTTTTCGGTTCCCGTCGCAGTGCCCTGAAATCGGCTCCTGCGATCTTCGTCGCCGTCGTTGCTGCTGTCGTGCCCTGAGCCAGTGCGTTCCATTGGGTCAGTTTTGGATGTGCCGATTACAACTAGTATTCAGGAGGTGGATCGAGTTGGTCAATCCGGTGTGCTGATGCCCCCTGTGTTGGAATCGATGGCTCTGTGAGTTCTACGGATCTACTGGCGGGCTGGCTGGTGCTGTCTCAGCTTCGGAGAACAAAAGAAGAGAGAAGGGTAATTGAGACGTACCCGTTGTCGGAGAAAGTGTATTGAAATTAAGCGGTTGTGAGATCTAATAAGATGTTTGCTATCTAGAAGTTATGGACGAGAGAGAGAGAGAAATGAGAAGAGACGTCTATGGAGGATGAGAAGAAGGGACGATGAGTGTTGTAGATGGACTCTTTGAGAAAGCGCCCTGGGAGCGGACTTATGCCCAGCTGACCCTCCGCCATCGGCTACCACCACCCAAAGTCACATGTCCGTCCTCCCAATTCATTTCAAACATCCACTCAACACTTCTCCCTTGTTCTTCCACCACGCCAAACAGCTCACATGTCGTTCAGCTGCTTATGCCGCCGGTGTGAGCCTAGGCGTGCAATCTAGCTACTCTCAACAAGTCCGCCTTGTGATCACCTCGCTTTTACGTCAAACAGTCTGGGGTGTGGGGTTTCTCGAACTGCAATCCCAGCGTGGTTCGTCGGATCCAAGCCTGCACTAAATTTAGGCTCTATACACATACCCCGACCTTGTCCCTTACACGACATTCTGCCGAGCCCACACCTAGAAGCTTCGCGGTTTAACGATCGTGTGCGCCACATAGATCAATATTAATTGCGATCACCACTGGTTATCAGACATCACCCGCCTACATTTATCAATGCTCCATGTACAGAGCAGACATAATTGTGAAGTGCTGACAGGATTGAAGCATAGAAAAGAAGCACGCCTTTCTCGCTCTCGAACAAGACCGTCTAGACTCCGAAGGCTGGGCACCGCTTGTTAAATATTTCGTTCGTTCGTGCTGCATAATGGGCTTCACTCTAGCATGGTACTGCTTAGGAAGAAGTACTTTCTAGATTCCGCTCTATGCTGGCAACGAAATAGTTCTATAGTCATATTTCGGAGTATCCTTCTCGACATCACCTCCAGTTCGAATCTCCGTCTACTCTCTCTGAAACCGCGACGCTTGCTATCAATCACAATTTGTCTCTGGCCACGAATAACGCAGAAGAGCTTTGTTATGCTTGGCCACATGTACATAGCACAACTCCTCGGGATGGTATGAAGGATCGTTCCAACCCGAACAACGAACCGATCCGCCCGCTTTCTCAAGTAGGAAATATTCCATGTGCGTAAAAGGGTAGGTAATACTTAGGCACATACGAATACTTATGTACTTACCTCCGTCAATAATTAATATAACCACTTACCAACGCACCAAGGGTAAGATTCTTGTCATTCGGATGATGCTTGAATGTAAATGAGTACTATGAGCAACCCCACATACCCGGTGGAATAAGCCACCAAGGCCGTTTCCGACTGACTATCTATCTATCTATACACAGTTACGCTCATATGTCCAGTTCGTGCGGGGAATCAGAGATTAGACTTCGAAAGATCATGATCTGTCGTGCGATGTCCGATGTATCCACATCGCCCAATCCAAAGTCCACCCAGGGGTTTCCCAACAACTGACTGTACGTCGGTAATTGCCGACTCGGAACCACCCTGAAAATTGGTGCAGGTGCGGTGTGAGAATGCTGACTAGAAAATAGCATGCGCCTGCAGAGCCATCACACTTTAGACTCGTCCTGACCACTCATATCAGCGTGCAAAATTAGCATGGCCTGAGCGTTGGCATATCACTGAAGCGATCTGGATTCCGCCGTTTGCATGATTCAAAGTCGTTTTAATCTCATTTTATGTGCAAGAGAGCATATAGGGACACCATCTCATCGTCATCCAGACTCCCGAAAGATGCTAGTGAATGAATTCCGCTCTAAAAATCCGGTGTTCACTGAGCTTCGAACTGAGAATCTTCTCAGGGAGGAAGAAGTAGAAGAGGAAGCACACAGGCCATCAGACGGAGATACCGAAAACATAACAATCAGAGAAGTCTAAGGAAAGCATGAAGCATGCTGCTTGGAGGACCAATAATACCCAGTACGACCCATGCAGAGTATTTCTGAGCTGCGCAGCGCAGCGGCGAAGCTCTGAATCTTCTATCTTCTCGAGTCGTCAATCAGACATGCCAATGGTCTTACAGTCGTAACCCCGCCCATCTTCCCTTCAAGAAAAACGCGTTCGCTTACTAGGTGCTCGCCTCATAGCGGCCACTTGGGGCGACGTTGGATCAGATCTTGGTTAATGGTTAGAAAACAGTGAGGCTACAGATCTCAAGCTTTCAGCTAGACCTACTCCACCAATTGCGTCCATTCATGTCCGATGCAATCCCATTGCGATCGGCAAATTCCGGCAGGACTTAGAAACTTTGAAATTTTTGCAGTGAGTCGTCTTGATATCATATCCTCGTTATATCCATAGAAAACAAAAAGCTCTTCTTTGTCTTCATCCATCATTCCTCTTGTATCGTCCTTCATGGATAGACTTCCAGACCTTTTCTAAAATTATGGCCGATCATTGCTTCGCGTCTTCCTTTCACCAAATAGCCGTCTGTTCTGCTCTCCTTGGCAAACCGACCACACCATACCCAAGCGTTCCTGCCTGTTATCTATCCTAAAATAATACTGCACAAGGAGGAGAACGCCCTCAATTTCTCTAGGATGCTTCTCAAGGACCCTAAACTTGTCTAGCTCATCGAAGAATTACATATCAAAATAAGATCTGCGCTCATTCCATTCAATCGTAGGGGACAAATTGATAAATCCTCGGATGTGGCCATGGTCCTGCAAATGCTCGCCAAAAGGGGTCGCTTCCGAATGTCCATCATCTGGCTATACATCTCTGCGGTTCTCACCTTTCCGGAAATGACCAAGTTGCCGCCGACAAATCGGTTCAGTCGTGGACTTTATTTCTAGCAAATTTTCGGTCCAAACTTCCTCAGTTAAGATCCCTCGTGCTTCAATACTTTAAAATCGCCAACGAAGAGATCGTATCCCTTGGTTCGATGAATTTGTGGTTTTTGATCTCATAGTAAAGTGCCTTGTTTCACAATTGAGCGTACGCTTAATGCTAACACATACAGGGCATCATGGATCTCTCAAAAATATCCTTTCGACTCCCCACTTTGGGTTCTCAAACAGAGATATAAAGGCTACACAAGTCTATTCAAAGCATGGCTTCTAGCTTCGATGCACTTTGCCTCGAGGAACATATCGGCACGACGCGACCCAGGTGTTCGATTATAACAATCAAGCTCCCTCTTCTCAGACATCCCTCCTTGACCTTTCCTGTAGTAAATCTCCCTGCAGACGCCATCGACTTGTATATTAATGGGTCTTTCGTCTTTGGAATTCCTAGAGCTTAGTCAACTCGGATCTTTTGGAGACGCCGTTCCTGCCAATTTTTGCATAACTTCTTACATCTCCGGGTGCGTGTAAAGCTTGCCATTATATTTTTCTAGAAAAGAGATGTCTAAATTTATTTGTTTGAGCAAGGCCGTATATCGTGGTGTGCGGATCCTTGCCCCTATCCTCGATCGGCCCGTCAATTTGGCCACCTATGACAGTTTTAACGCGCAGGCTCCGTACCTGCTGCGCTCTGTCCTTCCGAAAGGGTTACCTAACCCCAAAGACCTCTTCATATCTCAAATACATCGAATATTTTGCTGCTCAGGTTCAGGATCATATGGAGGGTGCGATGTAGTATGAAGACGAGGACGGAGAAATGCATGAGAATGATACGGCCGGATCACAAATAGATATCTTTCACACCGGAGACCAGTATTTCTATTCCACCGTATGGGGAGCGCCCAACTTAGAAGAGCTCGGAATAAAGGCCTATGACAATAACATGGACCTTTCCTTTTTATGATTGTATCTGGCTTAACGCTTTTAGCCATGAATTTATGTGCCATAGATCGATATAAGAGTCCGATATTGGCCATTTATCGAAACTTCTATTTACTGGGGCTTTCTTCATACTGGACGGAACCTATGACCTCCGATTTTTGTGGGAAGCACCGTGAGATATCCAAGCACCGCGTTGGGATCCTGGCCCTTACATCCAACAAATACTGCTACCATTGACTCTCCCTATTTGACTGGAACGATTGTGGGGAGAAGGAATGGGTTTGTAAAGGAGGTCAAGATTGAGAAGGGATATGGGATGTAGATTGGTTACGAAGAAGCTGTTTTCTCATGAGCTATGCTTTTATAGTCTCAAATAATCTGGATATCCATAGTATGCAGAATTTTGACTTCCCATGGTCGTGTAGTATACTATTACTTGTATTCGATTTGTGCCCGTATCATCTGAATTGCCCATGCTCACCACATAGCTTCGTAGTTCAGACAGAGTACCCTAACTAGCACATAGCGAAGTATAAAATCTATCCAGAAGAGTGCACTTGGATCGGGAAATCTCTATCTTTCGGCTACATAATTTGGCAGCTACTAATTCGCGCTTAAGTCGCGCTCATGGGAGGGGGCAATTCCCGATATTTCAAGCTCCGATTTAACTGCTTATCCTGCGATAAACGGCTTTCTCCGAACAGGCTGCGCCGCAATTCTATGAGGTGTTCTATACAACAGCATTGATCAAGGCAAGCGAAATTATCACACCATCATCCTTACGCAGCAGAGTTGAGCAACTCCTTTGGCACAACGAATATTGGTCCGTGTAATCAGCAGCATGTGCTCATGAGTCTGTTTTCCGACGTTTATTTAAACCGTCTTATCTTAATGGGCAATAGTTTGATTTGCGACTACCATGATCTGGTTCAGGCTTTTCGTTGCTAGTCTCTTTTATTGGAGCACAGTCGCTTCCTGCAGGGTGGCACCGCAAATTTCTCAGACTGTACTACCAAGTGTGTTCTCAAATTTTCTATTTAACTAATCCAAAGGCTGTAACAATTTTACTTCAGAGGGTTATCAGCCTTATGACGAGGGTCTTTTCACGCCGACTGGAGATTTCTCAACGTTGTCTGACACTGAGTTCAGTGCGATTGGTCATCCGGAGTTCCCGCATCACCGTGTTCGCGTAAAGAAATCGACATTCTGCGATGGAACAGTCAAGTAAGTCCAGCTCTTGGTTTAGTCCGAGCTTGAGGCACTAATCGTATCCGTAGTTCTTACACTGGATATATAGACATTAATGCCAGACATCTGTTCTTCTACTTTTTCGAAAGCAGAGGTAATCCTGACAAAGACGATGTCATCTTCTGGGTCAATGGAGGTCCGTCCCCTTCATTCGCATATGGCTGACGTCGAAGAGAATTGACGAAATTAACGATTATATGCTCCTCTCAGGTCCCGGTGGATCCTCAGCAATGGGACTTTTTATGGAACTCGGTAGGATTCATAAAAGTCTTGCCGAGCATAAGAATCTGGTCTTCTAATTATAATGAACAAGGTCCTTGCAGGGTGGTAAACTCCACAAGCGCCAAATTTCATGACGAATCCTGGAACTCGAATGCCAACATTTTCTTTGTTGATCAACCTGTGGGTGTCGGATACTCATACGCTGACTACGGTGAAAGTGTGGTATGTTTGCCAACATCCGCTTCATTATACTCCTCCGGGCTGTGATAATGTTTCTCACTGTGTTCATTACAGACCACAACCGAAGAAGCGTCAAAAGATATTGCTGCATTTGTTGCTATATTCTTCGAGCACTTCAGTAAGCTCAAAGGGAGAGCTTTTCACATGGCCAGCGAGTCCTATGGAGTCAGTCATTCAATTTAACAATTCAGAATTATGCCTTATCTGACATAACATCCACACAGGGACGGTACATCCCTGTTTTCGCTTCCGAGATATATGATCAAAACAAGAAATTGGCAAAGGCGGGACTAGCACCCATTAATCTGACGTCCATTATGATTGGTGAGGCTCATTTCAACTTACTTTGGAGTTTGACTAACACTTCGTTTTCGTGCAATGTAGGAAACGGAGATACTGATATCTATACTATGGTGCCGTCGTATTATGATAAAGCGTGTACTGCTGCATCTGAAGCTCCTCTTCTCGACATCAGGTCGGTACTATTTCTACACCTTTGTGTCAAATTAAGATATTCAATTGACCGTCGCATAGAACCTGCATTCGCATGAAGCAAGCTGTCTGTCCGTTACTTTATGATATGACCTGGCTACCCTGACATAGGGCTTACCACCTTGAAGCTACCTAGATGCAAGAAGTGGACGAAAGAATCCTGCATGGATCATTTTGACAACATCGAATGCAGCGCTGCTATCTCATTTTGCGAGGATCAACTATATGAGCCTTTCGAGGCCACTGGTACGTCCTCATTGCTAAAGTTTTCAAGCTTTAATTCATAAATGTAGGTATCAATCCTTACGATGTTACTCGGAAATGCGAAGGCACACCATCAGATACCGCCTGCTACTTTCTTAATCGGTATAAACCATCAAGTCATCCCGTTCCTTATTCTGACGACTTTGTATTCTAAGGCACATTCAAAATTATCTCAATCTCCCTGAAATTCGGTCAACCCTCGGCATCGATCCGGGAACACCCAATATCACTCTAATATCCTTGAAGGTCAACAATGATTTTGTCATGAACCTCGACGGATCCCATCCAACCTATAATCACGTTGCGGCATTGCTAGATCGTGGGGTGAGAGTCCTCATATATGTCGGACGAAACGATTGGATTTGTAATCATTTGGGGAATGAGGCATGGACCACACAATTTGAATGGAGTGGGCATGTAGAGTTCGCGTCTCAGCCGTTAAGGGAATGGAGTGTGGACGGTCAGAAGGCTGGCTTCACACGAAAGGCGAAAGGTTTGACGTACGCTAGCGTTGATGGGGCAGGGCACATGGTTTGTACTTCATCACATACTAGGCCGGATGTCATATCTAACGCACATTTGGTTTTGAAAAGGTGCCTTACGATAAACCTAAGGAAGCATTGGAGCTCGTCAGTCGATGGTTGAATAACCAGGATCTATAGTCGTGAACTTGAAATAGTAAATGAGCACTGATTTATCGCTCTCATTCAGGCTCGAATTTGACTGATGTAAGTTGTTGCTCTTGAACGTTGAGTGTCAATGCAAGTAGCCTCTGAATTTGTGTACTAACACCGTCAGGCGTGTCCTTTGGAGCTTAGGCTGCGTAGGAGGATCTTGAAGATCAATGCAAAATTTCTGGTACCTTATGAAAATTGGGAGGAGATTTATGAAGATGCCTATGACAGTGTGCGTATGTTTCTAAAGCATGATGCTCTGGTCCCAGAATTTGCAAGATTTGTGTGTCGTGTGTTGCGAATATTCGAGGAAACACCTTTGTACTATAGCTAGTGTAATATAGTTGTATGAACTTTGTTTGGACTTGGCGATGAATTTGTACAGACTTGGTTTGAACTTGGTGATGAAATTCAAAAACCTGAATAACGCCTATTAAGCTTATCGGTGAGACGACTGTGGATGCAGAGACATTTGTTGTGGAGCAACCGGAAGTAATACAGGGGTTTCGTGGAAAAGTGGGAGTTCCAGGTTTTCCTGACTTTCACGAGTCTACTCTTAAGGGATGTACGGTAATCTCACTATACCAACCAACCAACCAACCAACCAACCAACAGTGTGTTGGCTTATCTTGTTTTATTTTGAACATATTTCTACCGAATGGTCCGAGAGCGGCGCGCCCGTCGAGATTCTTGTCTCTTGATTTTATTTAAACATGCTTTCCCACCAGCTGCAAACCTCAATAGCTCTTAGTGACGGTCATCATGTTTTGGTCCAACACTATCCTAGCTGGACTGATTTATTGGGGCACGATTACATTCGCGCAGCAAGATTATCAACGTGTACTGTCGAAAGGTGATTCGAGGGCGCAAATAGGACATCTAAATATCGATTCAAGGTTAAACCATTTCCCATCCCCTAATGCAGGAGGTTATGAGTTGTACAACGACGGTCTTTTCACACCAGTCGAGGATCTCTCGATTTTGTCTGAGACCGAGTTTACGAAGCTCAGTCATCCTGAATTCCCTCGCTATGGCGTCCGTGTCAAGAAGTCGACATTCTGCGACGAGACAGTGAGGTAAATGACTTCTCTATTCCAATAAAATGCCTGTGACATTGACCGTCGCGGTAGATCATACACTGGATACATTGACATCGAAGCACGTCATCTGTTTTTCTACTTCTTCGAGAGCAGGAATGACCCAGACAAAGACGATGTAATATTCTGGACTAATGGAGGTTCTTGTCTCATTCCTAATGGCATAGCTTTGTAAATTTTGTAAATTAATGGCCTACCGAATGCTTAGGGCCTGGCTGTTCCTCATCAATGGGTCTTTTCATGGAACTCGGTGTGTATGGTTACTTCTGTTCTGAGTCTACTAGCTAATCTTGTATGGCAGGTCCTTGCAGAATAACTGATGGCAATGGAACCAAATTTCATCCAGAGTCCTGGAATTCGAACGCAAATATCTTCTTCGTCGATCAACCTATCGGTACTGGGTTTTCTTACGCCGGCCATGGTGAATCTGTGGTACGCACACATACGTCAAACTGCGACTACTTTTCTCTATAGCACTGTCTTTAACATAATTTTTTAACGTAGAGCTCTACAAAAGAGGCAGCTAAGGATATTGCCGCCTTCGTCGCCATATTCTTTAGTAATTTCAGTAAATTCAAAGGCAGGGCATTTCATATGGCCGGGGAATCCTTTGGAGTCGGTAGTGTCAAGTACATCCATGGCTCGAAAGTTAATGCACTCCTTAGGGTCGCTTTATTCCTGTCTTCGCAGCCGAAGTCTATGACCAAAACAAGAAGCTCGAACAGATTGGAATGACTCCGATCAATCTGACATCTATCATGATTGGTATGCCTCGTAAAACGGGTGAGAAGATGCAATACTAATTCTTTTGCAGGAAATGGTCGCACCGATTTCTACTCAATGATGCTGTCTTATTACGACATGGCATGCACTCCTGCGTCCGTCGCAGGACCACTCCTGAACATTGCGTGAGTCTCCCTTATGAAATCTTTGTTACTTCCTGTATAACATGCGTTTTAGAACTTGCACCCGCATGAAACAAATGGTTTGCCCCGACCATTCTGATGCTATAGTCTCTGATGCGTAGCCTTCAGGTACCAAGGTGCAAGAAGTGGATGAAAGCATCATGCCTCGATCAGTTAGATCCTATATCATGTAGAGCGGCCGTAAAATTCTGCTCTCAAGAACTAGAAGAACCATTCTACACCTCCAGTACGTCTTATTGAATGCCTGGTTTGCTTCTTTTATTGATTATAATTTCAGACAAAAATCCTTATGATGTCAGTCGGGACTGTGAAGGTGAGTATGGCGACACGCTTTGTTATCCAGTGACCAAGTATGTGCATCAAATACCGACTTACTTCTAATACTCAATTTAAATACTGGCAGACACATCACTTCATACCTCGACCGTCCCGCTGTCCGATTGATGCTGGGTGTCGACCCCTCCATAACATCCAATTTCTCCTCCTGCTCAGTAGAGATGTTGCTGAGATTTGCTGAGGCATTGGATGAGTTTCCACTTACCTATCACTACGTCTCTGCCTTGCTGGATCGCGGCATCAAGGCCCTCATCTACGTCGGAAACAACGACTGGGTTTGCAATCAGGTAGGGAACGAGAGATGGACGCTGGAGTTTGAATGGAGCGGACATGATGAGTTTAGTTCTCTGCCTTTAAGAGACTGGCTTGTGGAAGGTAAGAAGGCAGGTGTGACTAGGAGCGCAAAGGGCTTGACCTATGTTTCCATTGATGGGGCTGGACACATGGTGCGTATCTTTATCTTTGTTTTACTTGATTTTCATACTGACCATACATATGCAGGCTCCATACGATAAGCCCAAGGAGACACTCGATCTGGTTAACAGATGGTTAATGAACCAGTCACTTGATCAATTGTAGTCGTTGATTCTCCCTTGATCATTCTCTCGTGAAGTAAATAAAGGACCGCAAAGTCTCTGTAGCCCCTAAGTTAGTGTCATCACTAAATTTGGTATACTTTCTCCCTAAAACGGTCTGAAATCGACTACTAATTACCAAAGTTAGGTACTTAAAAATTAAATCATTTCCTTCGCAGTGGTCAAAATGTAGTTACGACTCGCCTCTCATAGGCTCTTCCACATAATCTGCAGAGGTCGGGCGGTTCTAATCATATCTGAAGCTGAAAGTTGCGGAGATGCAACTATAGCATGACAATGTAAAAATGCACAGAATGTGTGATTGAGTTCCATTACAATTTTGCCGACCATGGAAAAAATAAGAATAAGTAATGAGTAGGAAGATGATTTTAGTTGAAAATGATCAAAGAAAAACGTTAACATAAAACATACGCAGAAAGGGAATAATAAAACAACCAGAATCCACCCCGCACATACGTACATCCATGATCCATGCATCCACCAATCCATCACAGAGTATATCATTCCGTCCGTCTCGCCCGTTAAAAACATCCATCCATCCATTTTCAACATCTGATATCAGACATCAAACACTACATCCAGTGCCTTGAACGCTGTATTCCCAGGGAACACCTTCACAGGCACCTCACACTCGACCGTCTCGAGCTTCACATCTTTCCATCCCTCTTCGCCACCAGCATAATCCACCCCAATACCCACACCACCCGCGAGATCGGGTATAATCCCATCATATCCCTGCCCATCTGCATCCCGGTCCCCATCCGCATCATCCTCGTCCGTGTCGAGCACATCCCCATCATGATACTCCCGCTCCGCGTTCTCGTTCTGCCCGCCATACAGGATGGACGAGACTATGAACCGGGACCACGCCCTCGGCGACGAGAGCTGCTGGGCCCGCCGTCGCTGCTGCTGCGCGCGCGCGGCCTCCAATTTCAAATTCGGCTTCTCCAGCGGCGCGTTGCCTGGCGTCGCCCGCCACGACGAGCCCCACTCCCCGCGCGGGCCGTCTCTGACGAGGCTTTTGAGGCGCGCGTCATGCACGCCGGTATACGACGTCTCCGACGCGACACCCACGAGCAAGCAGAGGCGGACCTTCCACTCTAGACCTCCTGGAATCGGGGAGGTAGGCGCTGGTGAGGACGGACTGGAGGGGGTGCTGACGGGGGTTCCGACGCGTACCTGGAACGCGGGGCTAGCGTCCGAGGGAATATCCAGTGAAAAGGTGGTTCGAAGAGTGTTCAGTGTGAATGAGGAATGCGATTCGGCGTGCGCGCGTCGTAAATGCCTCGCACTCGAGGGCGGTGATAACGTTGAGGGTAACGTCTCATGTGATTCTAGAATGGCTGAAAGCTTAAACACAACGATAATAACGTTAGCAACCCAGCTTGAAACATCACCGCACTTTGAAAAGACGAACCTTCAGAACACGCGCCCTGCTCGTCCGCTCATTCAGCTCCACAACTCCCATCACAGTCTCTCCAAGCCGATACGCAGATTTCGCAAAAGTAAGAACAGCAACTTTGACTCCATCTTTGTTCACATCATAAGAAGCTATCACAGACCCAAACACATTAGCAACAACAAAATCAAATGTATCATACAGCATGCACAATACCTACCTTTCTTCGGGTTTCTGGTCAAAATCTCCACCGCCTCGCGACAGCCTGTGAGATTGACTTCCTCCACGCGCTCTCTTTCACTTTCCGTCCGCCGAAGCTCCTCTGCTCTTCGCATATTACGCCGTTTTCCGTTCTGTCCATCGCCTACACCATCCTCATTGCCGCCGGTGCCAATGCTGGGACCGTCAGCCGAAGATGGTGAAGAGTCGCCATCTTCCTGCGGGACAGGATCCGGGAATGAAGCTAGAAGAGATCGCGCGTATTCTTGTATCGACTCTCGTGTATTTGTCGACGTGAAAGAAGCAGTAGTTGAAGCTGCACCAGGGGAAGAATTAGCAAACAAAAAAGACGCAGAACGTGAAATGAAACCCTCACAAGAAGGTAATCGAGGTATGCCCAGCAGGTTAGTGTTTGTTTCGGTAGCCTCCTCCATCACTTTAGCCTCCGTACCAGGCATACCGACGTCCTGTCTCCGGCTTACAGGCCACAGTAAGTCATACGGTTTCAACGAGCGACCAACTATATTACCATCAGATTACCGTTCAGAAGAAATCCCAAAAAAGAGCTGTGAAAGTACTCACCAGCGACATGGTTGTATATCCGTACTGGAACTTTCATCACGCGGCTGATGCTATTTGCACTAACCCCGCCCCCTCCTCCTGAAGGACCTGCCCGACACGTACCCACGACCAGTTCATAATTGAACTTCAAAGCCTTACCTTTGAATGTCGGCGGTAAATTGTCCGGGAGCCTGGTAGTGTATGTATCTGCGCGAGAACCGAAAACAGGGTCAGAACAAAAGCACTTTTGACGCCAAAAGCAAGGAAACGAAGGTTAGAGAGACGACAACATACAAGTGCGAGATTCTCCCGGGGCAAGCGAGAGATCCACGGCCAACATCGCCGGCTGGATCTCGAAGGTCGGCAACGGCTCCTCGGGATCAAATTCCTGCCCGGGAGGGTTCCCAAACGCAAGTACACTCGGACTGCTGTTGCTATTCGGAAATCGCGCAGAGGCCGGCGTAGCTAACGGGGTAATCGTCGATGACGACGACGTACGCCATCGTATCGACCCATTCCGCGAGTGCGCAGAAGCAGGCGTCGACGGACTCCCGATCGACGAGACCAGGGACGTCGGAGAGAGGATGGATAGAAGCCCGGCTGAGAACGACGACGAGCGACTGTGGGTTGGCCGGAGACGCGGTTTCGGCGAGGTGGGCGAATTCGCATTCATCGTGGATGTGATGTCCATGCTGCCGCCGCCTAGCACGGAGCGGCTGAGCAGCGCAGCGCGTACCGCGTTGAGGGTATTTGATTGGTCAGGTGTGGGCAGGGCACCCGGAACCGGGGTGATCAAAACTGTTCCGGACAGTTGGGCATACGAATACAGGATCAGCTCATTATTGGGTGGTGGGAAGGTAGTCGCGAAAGCGGAGCGGGGTGGTTGCAGATACCCCCGCGGAGAGTTCGAAGGCTGTCCAAGCCCTATGGGTGCCGGACGATTGTTGGCAGGTCGCGGAGGTGGGTATGCATACACGGAATTAGTGGGAGGTGCGTTAGCGGTGGGAGTATGAGGTGGGAATGAAACCGGCTCAATGGTGGGTGACCCAATGGCTGGGGTGGAGGGATAAGGCGACATGGTTGCCTCTGCGATGGGATCAAGAGCTAATGAGAACGTGGACGTAGAAGAGCTGGGCGTGTAGGGTAACGGCGGAGTAGATGTGGTCGGAGACAAAACGTCAAGCGAGAACTGGCCATCGAGAATAGATTGTTTCCTTGCATGGGGGTGGTTGGAGGCCAACGGGAGAGAATCTGTGCGCGCAAGGGGAGAAGAAACATGAGGGGTTGTTGGGGCTACATCTTCTTTAATTGAAAGGTTAAATGTCAATTTAGAGACGACCCACTTTGATTAAACGATCTTTGTGAATACGGAGCTGATAGAGCTGTGGCCCCTTCCGCAAATTGACCTTCCAACTCGAACGGAGTGACCGAAACAGAAAGAGCTTTAGGCACCAGCTGCTTTTTCCTTCTCTGCTCAATCAAATCAGGTAGCTTCTCGGAACTTGATGGTGGTTTGGTCTTCCCGATAAAACCTTTCCTGCGGGGCGATTCTTCGACGACTTTGGTTCGAGCTGGGGTCTGTATGGCTGCGCTACGCGGCGTCCCAGGAGATGTCGGTGGTCGAGCTAGGGGCGCTGAGCTGATCGAGTGAGCGCCGCGTTTGTGAGAATGTGGGCTGGGTCTCGATGGTCCTGCCTCTGCTGATCGCGTATTGGTGAATGTGATGGTTACGGAAAAGGATTCCCCGGCGAAGTAGGGAAGACTGCGAGGGGTTACGACGATACGAACTGGAGAGTCGGCATCATTCGTGCTCGTTATTCCAGGCATTTCAGATTAACGATGGTGGTAGGATGTGCAAACCAGGTCAATGGATTTATCTCCACGTCGCGTTCTTCGGAACGCCCCAGATCGGGCAGTCGGGTGCGATAGACAGCGGTTTGGATTCTCCCACAAGCGTGGCTTTAATACACCCTGGAATCCGTATAGAGAAGAGAAGATTTGGGTTCTGTATGACGAATACATGTCGATGAATGCTGTTGTGGTAACGACATTGTTTACTGGCATTACTCACCGGTCAGAGGTCTCCAACTACTCTAATGAGTCTCCAAAGCAATAAAGTATGGGTACTTGAGTCGAACAGCTGAACCCTCAAGAAGTGGGATTATCTCTTCGCCTCTTAGTTTTGCATCGAGAACAGGAAACAAGAAACAAGAGAAATATTTGAGAAATATATCTTTAGATGATGCACGCAAGAGTGACAAACTGACAGTCCAGTCGTCCACGACTGTCTCTGCCGTATTTGTTTGGCTTCAGCCATTGATCCTAACACTAAGTACCCGCGACTTAGTACTCCTCAAGTACTCCTATCGAGTCCAATTGTTGTCCAATTAAGTCCTGACATTGTAACTAATGATTCTAAGTAATCGGTACTCTTAAATTCGAATATCGTGACCGACGAATCTATACTTGTACAATGTATACTTGCGATGGGTCTCCATCTTGAAGTCTGAATGGTCGCCGCTTGGTTGTCGCCGTACAGACATCTAATGAGTTAGAATTGAGTTAGAACTAACTCGTAGTGACATTCCAATGACCATAAGATCCGTAGGGTACCATCACATATATCGAAGTATGTCTAGGAGAGACTAGCTATGCCCAACCGCTTATATTGAAGAGTATCGGGTAAATACATCTCTGGCATGATGTTCGCTACGTATCTAAGCTTGGAAAGGATACGAACCTGTTCTGATGAGATACTCACGTCAAGAAAAGCTTTCGCACTGAATAGGTAACTATCGCGGTGGACCCTCGCAAAGTTACACAGGCGCCTTGCTTGGCGCAGGCTATTTTGTCACTGAGCTAACGCTGCGATCATACCATCAGATCTCCTGAAAATCTTTCTTAGATAGGGGCTATCAAATGACATACGCGCTTAAGGCAAGTTATCGACTCCTATATGTACAGATTTTATACAGCTTTTATGTACAATATAACGTAGGGGACTAGCTCAAGGCCACGACCACGTCGCCTGGAGCTCAGGACTGGCCTCCTTCACCAAATTGACGACATAGTCATTGAACCACGATCCAGCCTCAGGCGCAGGGACGTGCGCAACAGGTCCAGCGCAAGTAGCGTCGAATCGTGCAGCATTGGGATCAGATGTACCATCGGACTCGCCTCCGGGCTTCACCCACACAATCGCATCGACATAGGGATTCTTGAGGTCCGCCTGGTCCGCCGTAGGCCGTGTCCCGAACCCTGCGTTCCTGATGTTGCACCACTGACCCCACTCTGTGCGGATGGCGCCTTTACCGGCCCTTCCTTGATCGACGATGAAATGCGCCGGGAAGCCCGCCTGCTCAAGATGAGGGCCGAGCGAGTTGGCATAATGATGCTCATCCCAGCTGTTCGACCATTCTGTGAAGTTCTCGCGGACGACAGAGACGTATTGGTTGTAATTGGAGACGTTGATGGCAACACCACGGACAGTGGCTCCGGGGGTGATGGTCTGGGCGCTTTTCAAGACGTCGGCGAACAAGATGGCAGTGGGTGCGAGGTTGTCGTCCCATCCAAGCCATCCTCCATGGGCTGCATCGATGTAAATCGAGAGATTGGGGAACTGGAGCTTTGCGATGGCGTACGAGACACCCTCTTTATACGCTGGGGCGGCTTTGGCACATTTTGGAACGCCCAAGTTGGTGACAATATTGCCGAGCGAATCCGGTTCAATGATAACGACAAAGTTGAGTTTCTGAGCGTCGGGGTGCTCAACTCTTTGGCAATAGCTGTAGCAAAAAAAAATTGAGTATTGATCAGGGGAATGAAAGGAGAGAAGACACTTACTGTCAATATAATTCTTGTATTTATTGAGTCCATCATTATCGAGATGGAATTCTCCATCGGAAGCCTTGGCAGAGCAATCGCGGTCGGGCAAGTTGTAAACCACGAGCTGCAGAATCTGCGGTTTGCCCGTTGCTCTCTGAGCAGTGAGAGTCTCTTGGATCAATCCCTTAATGTCGGCGATCTATTATACCCAGTACTTCAGATTAAACAGAATACTATGCACATACACAAACACTCACATCAGCGGACTTCGAGATCCAAGCGAAGGTGGGTATTTTTGTACAGTCTTTGTCTTCGCCGCGTTATAAAAGTCATACTTTTGGTTGAAAAACTGGATGGTCTCTTCCAATTTCTTCGCATATCCCTTATTGGCGTATACGTCCTTTCCGATGTATGGGTTCACCTGGGAGTTGGAAGTAGACGGCTGTGGAGCGGCAAACACGCTAGCAGGGGCAAGCGCCAAAGCACAAGCAAGAGCTTGTAAATAACGCATTGGAGAAATATGGGAAGGAGCGAGACGCGTTTTACGAGGCGAAAGTGACGACACTGAATACTTAGTCGAGAAAAGCATTTCACCAGTAATCTTTTATACTCGAGCAAGACCCCCATCCCAAGCCCTCTTCTTCCCAGAATAGTGCGGGGTAATCGTCGGAAACATAGAGACCCACATATGGGCATTATGCGATGGTCGGATATAGTAGATCCGCCCAACGTATAGTGCAAACAGGAAGGTCATAGGTAGTTGTCAAGAGAAGCACTTGACTCTTGATCAACTCTTGATTCTGGAAAAGCAACCGAGTTATGATAGCCGCGTACTAAAAGCGCCTTGGACGCAGCAATTTTCCGCATTCTCGTGACAATGGATACCGAGACCATTTCACTTGAGTGGACGCCAGAACCACAGGCCAGCTACGAGAAATGGAGTGCAGAGAGAGGGCTGCATCACCTCCACTGTTCTGAACATATGTTTAACACCATCTGTCAATAGACATAAACCAGTGATGAACCCAGAACCGGGTCATGCAAAAATATGGCCAGAAGCAATCCTTCTTGAGAGGAATTCACCAAATGTTGTATGACAATGCTCTGTTTTGATCTTGTCGGGGTCGCATCTGAGAAAGCAGAATATTGCCCAAGTAAATTATTCCGTCGTAATCTCGGCTTGTTGTTTGAGGACAATCGTGCTTGTAGGGCTCCCTTACTCTTACCTGTTCTCTTGAATCACCTACTGGATACCAAGGCCACAGTAGACAATACTTGGAGTGCATCTTGCCGATCCGAGGTTGAGTCGACTCAAGGATTCGTGATAGAAGCTTTGAGAAAGTAAGAAAGCGGACGCTTGAGACTGGAGAGTTCTCGGTCTATTTCTGCTATTGCCTAATGTCTTGGCAAACGTCTACGACAACACGGCAAAATTTGTTATGGACGTACCACCAATAGGGCTAAGCTCAGCATTGGACGCTGGATCTTGCTGGATACATAAGGCTGATAATTGTGATATGTGATACAGTTTGGGTACAGTCGTTGCCAAGACTTATCTCCCATGTCATTGATCGTGGACGATGGGCAATGAACTTTCTTGATAACGACCAAGACAGAAAACAGGAGGTTATTCAATCGTGCTTCAATTGACCAAATTATGCTACACCGTCTGCCATTTTAGCCAATAGTCGTTCTCGAAGTTGGATCAATTCGGTCTGTCGTTGACGAGCTTGTCGTAACTCATGCCTCGCTAATTCGAGATTCTGCACATAAAGGTCAAACAATGGTATCCAATGGTAGTAAGGAGTATGATTATCGTCCAATTTTACTTACCGGCGGTAGGCCTTGGAAAGCTTTGATCCTCGTTCTCTTCTCCTTGATTTCCCGTTCCTGTGCTTGATTTGTCTCTTTCTGTGCGAGTAATCTACCAATAGTGACAGGGGTTCCATCCACCGTAGGTAGTTTGAGCGGCACGTCTGCCTACGATATAGAGCTTGAACCCATTTCTGAATTGTAACTTTCTGAAGAACTGACTAGCAAAAATTCGAATTCCCTATGGTGCTCCTTCGCTTTCTTAATCACGGCCTCTCTGCGCTTCTCTAGCGTTGCTGTAGTTTCTGGATACAAGCTGTCCTGAGTACCCGGCGTTAGTACCTTATTCCAACTATCTTACTTGAGTACATCAGAATATGGAATGTTATGAATGTTAACACACCGTGTTATCAAGCCGTGTTCGTGCTTCAGCGAATCGAGGTGATCATTTAACTCGTCTTCTACTTGTTTCAATCTGTTAAGGGAGCGCAAAAGTGTGTATTTCTCGGTATTTAGAGTGTCAATCGCGGTCGAGTAGCTTTTAACAAGGTTTATTATTTGAGTTGACAACAAGTAGTAAGCTGATGTTTACGACGAACACATACCTTGCAAATGACGCATCCGGGATGTCAAGAATATGTAGTACGCGAGCTAGGGTCTCAAGCCCTGCCAATTCTTCCCCGGAGTCTTCATCTTCATCCTGAAGTGGTGGCAAATGTGCATCCCAACTACTAAAAGCTCCGCTTACTGTGTGGATGTACGATCGTTGTGGATCAGAGAATCCTTTGAACAGACAAAGATGACACTTTCCTGGGGTATTCGAACTGTCGTTTACATCCGCCATTACTTACGCGCGGTGCTATAATTTCCCAGACAGTAATAATTTAAGATTTTAAGATGCACCAACCGAGATGATGGAGGTTTAAGTTTAGGAGTGAAACCGGAGTGCAGTGACTGTCATTTAACGCGGTGTGATATAATCACCTGACATCCATCACACCGTGAGTGTTTCTCGGCTAGTGTGTAATCGTTCGATTCGCCTGCCCTATATTTGACCCTTTGGGGGCGCAGCCGCGAACCTGCGAAATAAAGTTGAGGCCTTGAGTGCGACTCATGTGCGCAAATATATTGATATTCTCTGTGGAAAACAAATAATGGGCGGGTGGTTTGCTGTATGCAAAATGTAACTTGAAGAAGATTTGATTCTACGGTGTTCCGTGGCACACTTGCAGCATTGGGTTTGAACGCTGAGCATTGATGTTGAGGTCGTTATAACTTAGGGATTTACTTGAAATATCTTGATGTCTTTCTTCCTTCTCTTGACATAGTTTGTGGCGTGTTCTTTTCCTCTGGTAGAGGCTGCAGGCATTTCGAGTATTGCTGCGTTTCCGAGTTGATAAATCATAGAATTGAAGCTAATTTACAATATACAGAGGTGTCGCAAGAGTAGATCTTCTAGAAGACCTTACCAGTGAGTAGGACTAGAGAAGGGTTAGCATAATAAAGACACCAGTCACTGTGAAATTTTGCTCACCCGAATTTCTCACCGGGAGCAAGTTGGCGCACGGGAGTCCCCGCATTATCAGCACCGGTGAATGGAACGGTGTTACTGTGGAGAAGTTGAAGAATAAGTCTTTGCGTCATTCAATTGGAAAAAATGACACCTACCCCCACCAAGTGGCAATGTTATCTGCTCCGATCTATAGATGTCATATTTGTTAGAGTTCGCTCCTCTTTACATCAGTCGATATGTAGCATGGTACTCACGGTTCCGTTCTTCGGGAATTGGAGACAGAAGAAAATGACCAGAATAGAGACGGCCAATCCAGAGTCCAAAGCAGCAGAGAGGACGTCTAAAATTGATGATTATGAGGCCAAGTATTAAGATGTCTGCCCATGGAGAATGACGCACAATTGTATTTCGTCCACCATGAGAAATGGCGCCTTCATCGAACATAATTAATAGACTGTTCAATCGTGGATACAGAGAAGTACAACCTTCTGATGACGTATTGGAAGATGAATCCAACACCACTGTCGAAAAATCTGAGATTAAATTCTATGTAAGGCAGATAAGACACTCACGCCCAAGGAACGTAGTTGATGGCAGTGGCAGGCGGTATGAGACCTGTTCCGTTGAAGATAACGGGCCTAATCGTATCGTTAGCCGTACTGTGTAGAAAAATCTTGCTCGAAACATTGCTTACATGCTATTAAAGTATGAATGTCAGATAGTGCTTTGTTATTAGTAGAATGCGTGGAGGACTTACTTGATGTATTTGAAGAAGCTGTTGGGATAACGCTTGCTGATTGCCCATGGGATAACAGGTGCAATGGCTCCGATCAAGAAGAAGAAGATGAGCGGGCTGTTGTCCTGTCAGTAAATCATCGAAAAGGAGGAAATTAAGATACAAACTAGTATGTCTGTCCCTTGGAGAACTGAAGGGCCGGTCCAATGACACCCCACTAGTATCCAATGTGTCAGTCGAAGAAAATGTGGCTCAGCATATCTGGAGCTTACGATGATGCTAGCAGTTCCGAAGACTTCAGTACTCGGACAGATGAATCTGCCTCGCATTCGTCAGTCGTGGTGCATGTCGTGAAGATTAGCATCTTAGCTTACCCATCCTTCTGATGTGGGTCACACATGTTGCTGCAAGAAGAAATATGTTCAGTCTATGAAAACAAGAGATCATGGCCAGATGATCTCTTACGGAATGTTGGTGAACATCCATGCTTGAACGCCGAGCTGAACAGTTCCTGCAATTACAGTTGCGACAACCTGACTCCAGAACATGGGTTTGGGTGGCACTAAATAAAAATTATGAGTCAATTTACAATGTGAAATAATATCAGGAGGAAATAATACCTTTCATGTAGTGACCAAGCTTAAAGTCAGAAGTGAAGGTCAAAGCCTGGGCCATAGTCTACAGCGCTTTCTTAGTCGACTGCATATATATGACAGATTATTTACGAACAATATAACCCCAGGTCTTGAACATCATCATGGCGATCGGGCGTCCGGGAAGAGCATATCTGTACAGCGCTGTTAGATTTTCTAAAAATTTCTGCAAGTGTATGGATGGCGTGCCCAATAATCAGTTCGGTAATGACGCTACACAAGGGCAATCAGCATCTTGAGTTTGAGGAAGAGCACGAAATACATACTTGAGACCGACTTGTTGATTGGTAATGGCCTGAATCATGCCGATGGGAATGACGTAGGTGAAGGCTGAAAGACGAGTCGATACGTTATTGTCTCGCAATTGCTTATTACTGGTAGGACTGGTACTTACAGATGAGGAGAGCCAAGACGAAGGCCCAGACGGGCATCTCACTGGGAAAATAAGATCACAGGAAATAAAGGGCCGAATGCGACTCACGTTGGCCAAACTTCGATACTGATGATACCGATTGTGAACATGCTCAAGAAGATAGTCATATACCACCATTCAGGGACTGAGGAATTCGATCAACAACAATGGTCAATCCGCAGGAGATGTAGAGCTACCTTGCTCATATTTGGACATAAGGCGCGCATGAATATCGGGCTGTTCGTGCAATGAGCGACGAGCCTGTACCCAGATCTGCTTGCGGAAATACAGGAAGGCGTGCACAAGCGTAGCTGTCATGCTCGAGTCAGAAATCTTCTGAGGTAAGCAGCAAAGCCGAACACCCACCGGTAATGGAAGCAAATGACAATCTGAACGATTGCAAGTTAGGGTACATATGTGCACAAAAGAGGAAAGTCTTACCCGTAAGAAATTGCAAATGTCGTCCTTCATTATTCTATGAGCCGCAAATAAAGACAATCGCAGACGTAGTGCTTACGACAGGAAGAGAGGGCTGTAACTGTGGTACGCCTCGAGATTGATTGTTGACTCGGGAGTGAGGATGCGTTTGACGTCGTAAGTTTGCATCATATTGTCATAAGATGTGCGTGAAGAGATACTGAATATCGAAAAGGTTCAATACAGTGATACATAGCGTAGAAAAGAGTAAGACTTACGGCATGAATTCTCCGAACCACGTGTTAGTGTACTGAGGGGAAGCGACTGGAAGTGAGCTCCAACTCATCAACTCAAAGCCAGTGACGTACGTGAAGAACCGGTGTAAGGAACCAGAAGAAGAACACGAATCCAGCGAAGATGTTCGCCTCGGCCCACCCTGGATTTTTGGTTTAGTTCGTAAAAACATTTACGTGGTATAGGCGCCTACATGGTGTAGCAAGGGGTGATCCAATATAGCTGTGTTATATTCCTTTATAAGGAAATGTGATACAAATAACGATCAATGAAACGTACGCAATTTGACTCCAGTCGAAAGTGATTACCGACATTCCCTGTGGTGATGCTGGTAAGCAACCATCCGTACATGCTAATAACTATTATAGGACTGACCATTCCGTGAACATATCTGGGGCAGATAGACAATGTAAGTAACAATCAAATGAACATTAAAAGTACACTGCACCCGAAGAGTCCAGCAACCTCTAAAAATAGATCAGTAGATCAGCAAGTGCCGCAAATGGTAAAAGCAGACACAAACTGGTATTTTCCGGGGCAATCCAGGTCACCCACGAGAAGTATGACAGTGCTTGGACTACATCACGTATGTCAGTTTATGTAACTATCTTGTCTGTATTTTTGCGACTGACAGAGATATCCAGGGAAGAAATCTAATGACCATCAGGTTAAATTCGCTGTTCGAGACTGAAAGGGACAAGGCCACTCACACCAGATGAAAGAAGCAATGAAACCGTAGACAAAGAATCTCTCACGGCTGACACCTCCGCGCGTGCCCATACCAGCGTACTGTTGAGAATGTAGAGTATTGAACAGGGCACAATTGACCAGGTTTGCGGGCCAAATCATGGACGGGGAGAGACGAGGAAGCGCCGGGCAACTCCACCAATAGAGAAACCAATAAGTTGGGTCGACATCACAACAAACCATTGGTCTGCAAAGCATTTCAGCCACCAGTTTATTTGTAATCATACAAAAATAACCCACAGCTGAAGTTGTAGGTTTGATTGTAGTAGACTCTTTGTACGGCAATGATATCGGTGGCATATGCAGAGCCGGCGCCAACAGTTGCCTATGTCATGAGATTAGATATGGCTACGCTGACCCTTGAGCCAAAAACAAACCATGATCTGCGTTACGCGAAGAATTAATGAGAGTAGGGCATAATCAGGGGTCCTGTACGTACCGTAATAAGCACATGCTCTTTCACTGTGAAAGGTCCTGGGTTGATAGGAACGCCGAAAATATGCCAATTTGGTAGCCAGGCAGCAGCGGCCCGACCGACGGGGAACGACAAAAGCTGGGCTACTATACCACCAATAGTAACGGATGGGAATCGGAAGAAGAAGAATTGATTGAGTCCGGGAATGAGAATGGCCCATGCAATACCGATGACCCAGGTTCGCAAAGTCGTCACAGGCATGTCGGGGTCGTCAGTGTTGGCCACAGCGGACCTGACTTCGGGATACGGGCTCTCGTCATCAAAGGCCACTAGTTGATCCTTGTCCAAATTCGGGTCATCGAACTGGGCGCCTGTGAGCTCCTAGAAGGTAAATGGAACATTAGTGGCCACAGATAGCCACATAGTTGAGCAGCATACCGCAATACCAAGCTCTGAAGCAAGGTGAATGAGACAGGCAAAAATAGCCACAATGTCAAGACTAACCATCGATGACCTTGGTCTCAGGACTCTCTGCCTTTTCGACATCGAAGGCACTAGGTATCCTCCCCTCTTCAGTAGAATATTGCGGCGCTTGATCAGTCATCGCAAATCCTTGGGGTGAATCCACACAGGGAATCAGGTAGCTCAGTCAGGAAGTCGAGGGCTTATATCCCCCACATGAGCCTATCCATGTGCGATTCTAAATGCGGTTGCACGATAAGACGTTTATGTTGCACATGCTCAGTGCTAAATTGAAAACCGGACGATTACACTCGAGGGAGGCCAAAAACAACACACGGCTATTTCCCAGTGCACCAGTTGGCATTGGAGATTAATCGAAGGCGAAGATCTCACATGTAACAGAATTTCCGCCGCCACCACCACCACCCGATCCAACTTGGGTCCTGATAAATGGGTTATGTTCTTCTCATCGCACATGACAAGGAAGGCGTTGTTCACAGAGAGTGAGGTATTTATAAACTGTTTACTCACACACTTCTGTTCGGTAATGGCTACATGCTATTCCGCTTCGCCGACTGGATGTCGGAGAAGTAGATCTCTTCTTCGTAAAGTTACTTCTCGTAGAATTATCTATAGGATAGTACTTAATCACTTCGCGAATTCACGGAAACACAAGGTATGGAGTTGTGATTCTGTACGTACCAATAGTGGGATGGGCTGTCATTAACCGCTCCCGAATGTCCCATGGCACCATTTAGTGCGTGAGATGTATTTCTGGGTAAAAATTGCTTGTGACCTTGAACTCTAGCAAGGGAGCAACGGAAATTTTGGTGTGGCAATGAAGTCTATCGCGCCATTGCGCAGCGACAATTTGGCCGTCTTAACCACTTTAGTGAAAACAAATACAAGAACAGAAATCATGCCGTCGAGAGCGGTGGAGTCTGGTCTGGCATCTTGACTTGTCAAGAAATCCTGTCATTGCGCAGTAGAATTAGCCATATGGTCTGCGCCATGTCGGTTCCATGTCGGTATCAAGACTCCTTTGGGCAGGAATCAAGGGATATGGGACCAGATGGATCCGCGATATTAATAGC